>CAIGRF010167023.1:1936-12142 GCA_903798235.1 Fraxinus ornus
TATTTATTATATGTGCATTTGAATTTGTCTTCCCAATTGGGTAGCTCCGAGTTGAATTTTTCTGATTTTAAACTTCGTATATTGTGTATATGCGCATGAACGGGGTTGCACAAGGAAATTTTCCCATGCATTTGAAACTTTACGTAAATATGATTCTAAAATTTACATTTTCAGGTATAAAACTTCAATATAAACTGTTGTAAATATGGGATTGGTTTTGAAATATTTGCCTATTTCTAGTTGGTAAATCAGTCAGAGAGTATGTTGAAATATCATAGGAGTGGAAACTTGAAGGTTACTTTAGGATTGGTTCTTAAAGTTCTTGATGAAATATGATTTATATCTTGACTTTTATGGTGAATTTTTGTATTGCTTGAACATATGCTCGTGAATTTTCTAAATACCATGTTATTTTTCTATGTACTTCAATATGGGAAAGCAATGTTGCAAGTGCTACAACCTAAGAAACAATTTGATGTGATTTTGCTCGTTTTATTACATTGCTTATTTTGAACAATGAATATTATCTTCTAATTACTGCCATCTTTCACAGATAAGGGCTCCACGATTGCTGCAGTCCGTATTTTCTGCAATCGGTGATCTCTATTTGTACAAATTTTCTCAGGTCTTGTTTGGCAACCATGTTGCAAAATGGGCAGTATCCTTGCGTTGCTATATGCCATTTTCTTTCCTGCCATTTCTTCTCTTCTCCTGTGAATACCACCTTCTGTTTTTTAATTGGTGAAGTTTGTATGGTTTGTAGCTACTTTTCTTTGACTGAGTAAATTGATATGCTTGGTATATTATTTGTAATTGATGATGATTATGAAGCGCTTAACTCAATACAGCTCTTTGCACAGTTGGTAAACTGGTTTATGTTTTTTTGCATCACACGTACTTTAGCTAATAGTATGGAGACTATCCTCACACTTGTGAGCTTGTACTATTGGCCCTCCTTGCGAAGGCCTTCCGGAAGTGTTTCATCTGGTTCAAGAAAGTGGGCATTGGCTGCAGCAGCACTAGCGTGTGCTATTCGGCCAACAAGCGCTATAACATGGGTTTATGTTGCCCTGCTAGAACTATATTTGACATGTGATAAGCTCAAATTTGTTCTTCTTGAAGCGGTTCCTATTGGGTAAGTGCAAACAAAAACTTCCTCTGCCAACACGCTGTCCTCTATTCTGGTGAAGCTGCTAAAAGTTAATTTTTAATGCTTGAACTTGAACCAACAATGTTTAATTATTTTTTAGTAGCATGTCCCTTAACTGGTGTATTCCTTCACCATAAGAGAATAGATCAGAATATAGACTAAAATATTTGATAGATAACATGACAATGCAAAATTAGGAATTTGGATTTTGTGAGAGGGTATTTGAAAGTGTGTCATCCATCAGCACTAGTATAATGCAGAGGAATCTCAAACTTTAAAACTTGTATGAAAAAAGAATAGTTATTACTTATCTCATGCATATTTGCTTGTTGTCCAAATGTATATCTAGACCCGTTAAAGATGTTGTGTTGAAATCTGAATGGGATTTCTTAATATGATCAGTTAATCCTATTCCATCCCTATATCCCTTTGCCATTAAAACTTCATTATACTCTTAGTTTTAATATGAAAATGTAAAAACAAGTGATTACTTTATCTGAACATACATATCAGGGGTCTGGTACTTGGTCTCACTTCTCTGTTGGATCGCTTGATGTACGGCTCATGGGTCCTTGTTCCTCTAAACTTTCTGAAGTTCAATTTCCTTTCTTCTGGTGGAGACTATTATGGAACTCATGCTTGGCACTGGTACATCACCCAGGGATTCACGGCCATGCTCTTCACATTCATACCATTTTCAATTTCTGGCATTATCATGTCTAAGCAATGGAAACTTTCTGGGTTGATTGCCTGGGTTTTAGGAATTTATAGTCTAATAGGCCATAAAGAATTCAGGTAAGTATCATACTTTACATTTGGGCTTCTGTGATTCAGAGCCAGTCTTCACCCTTCAGTCATTAATGTTTGTAATTTTCTTATCAGACTTTGCATAACAGGTTTGTCCTTCCTGTGCTTCCAATTGCTTTGATGTTTGCTGGGTATACATTAGCCAAAATGAGGGGGTCTGATCCATCAGAAAGCAAAATGAAAGAAAAATTGGGCAGTAATATAAATTGCTTCTCAAGAGTACACTTGTCCGTGTTTTTCTTGCTTGTTACCAATCTCCCAATGGCCTTATACATGAGCACAGTCCATCAGGTACTCTGCTGATGCTGAGTACTTACTGTTTAGGGATCTAATGTTCAGCTTGATTTTTGCTTTTTAATTCTCTGGTTTCCCCCAAATAAGTAGATAACTGTATTATTAAGCTCGTGAAATGGACATCAGATGCAGTTTATCATAGGGATTGATATAGAGCATGTTGGGTACCTTATTTTACTTATAAGGGGAGAGAGAGTATCAAGACTCCTACATTTTCTCTCTCCTTATAATTAAAAGAAGCATGCACCCACACATGCTAATTATATTTTCCTTCTGGTGTTCTTATATGCTAATGTGGTTCTCAGAGGGGAACTGAGGATGTCATGAACTATCTCTCCGTAGAGGCTATTAATAATAAAGTGGAAAGTATCCTTTTCTTGATGCCCTGCCATGCTACACCTTACTACTCAACCCTGCACCGTAACCTTCCTATGCGTTTCCTGGATTGTACACCAAGGTACTAAAATTAAGCGTCAACACATTTTAAAGATCTTTGGATCTTTTTATATTGTTATTTTGATTTATATTATGTATGATTCAATTTTTCTTGATATTTGACAGTGAAGAGAAAGGGATCCTAGATGAGTCGGACCAGTTTTTGATGGATCCAGTTGGTTTTGCAACTGAGTACGCAAAAAATTGGTCTTTACCTAGTCACATTGTACTATTTGACTGTCAGCAAAAACAACTAAAAGAGTTTCTAGTTTCGCATAATTTCCATGAGGTCAGTTTTGAATTTTTCTCAATCAATAATGCTCGATTCTTTAGAAATTAAGGTCTTCACCTTTTCCTGGTGGTGTATTAGGAAATTCTGATTTGTTTTCTATATTAGCAGATAAAGAGGTTCTTTCATGCTCACTTCAAGGTTGATCGAGAGTTACAGGCATCAATTATTGTTTATGCTTACGAAGGCCAGTGATTCTGCACAAAGATATAGACTTCTCAATTCAATTCTGGTTCATTTTCAAGTTTTACCAGTATGATCAAGAGCTTTTTTGGGGTTATGTATGGCGTTTCATTTATCTTTGAATTTTTAATCTTGATGATTTAGAGTTTGAGGTGCAAGTTGTCTTCCAATGTATAATTTGGAACAATTGGTCTAGATCTGAGTTGATGATATTGTGATGGCCAATTGTACACGTACTGGTCAGAATTCATTGAGCATTTTTATTCTCTAAAAGAGTGAACTTGGTTGTTTTCTGGAAAAATAAAAAATAAAAAAGGTAGGTTCTCATGCAAATTTCATGCACTGTACAATATTTTAGGAGTGAAAAATTCTTCTTGATTCTCAAAGTGCTTATCATGTTTGTTGCATCATTTCACAATAGCTTTGACAACCTAAGTTAATGTTTCATGATGCATGCGGATATTTACAGCAGAATAATGTTTTTTTCTTCTCAATTTGATCAATATTTTATGGGACAAGTTACTAAAAATTTGCAATGTTGACAACCTGAGAAGAGCCAAGATGGACTTACTATTCTTCATTGTTGTTTCCTTAGATGATACGCTGGTAAAAATTTCCTGTTTCCTTTAATTATGCTCTTTCTGATTCAATGATTAAAGTTTCTCTCTACTACTTTAGTACCTAGTAATATGTAGTATTTTATCATTTTCGACTGAGAAATGAAATGCCTTGAATCAGCATTGTGATAATTCTATTCTACAATAACAGAGAAATATAAATATTTTTGCATTATCTATCTGTTTATTGACCACTACTGGGCAAAATAACGTGATTTCAATCTGATATGTAAATTTTGTATGATGGTGGCAGTGGCAAGTTACAAGAAATGAGTTGAACTCCATTTTCATACAAATATGTGAGTATGTCTAAATATCAAGTTCAGCACAGTCATAGTTTTGGATGGATGAAACAAACACCTGTTAATGGTCTTTCATGAAGAGGAAAATGTTCAATAGCTTGTTGAAGATTGAATTCTGTGAAGATACGGATATTCATGTTGAACTTATCAACAAATATGGACGTTTCAGTTTTGAATGTTATCAGCCACACTTACATATCAAGAATTTAAGGTACAAATGATGACTGCATAAAATTCAATTTTTGTAGAACTGAAGTTCATATCTCGTAAATGAAGTTGAGAGCATTAGCATATGATTGATAGTCGTGGACCATGTCTTGTACCGTTGATAGTCATCAACCATGTCGAGCTTGATCATCCCTTTGTTTGTAGTTAGTACGAGAAGATAGCAAGTCTCAGTTTCACCCCCTTCTGAATCTTTATATAACTCGGTATGTAGGTCAAGAACAATACCTAATGAAAAGTGAAATCACATAAATTTTTGTAGTCAATTCTGAATTAAATGTTGCATAGGTAATCTACAACCATAATTAGTTTTCTAAATGGAGACAAGATAATTAGTAAAATCATCTGATTGAAGGATGAAAATTGAGAAACATGGTAAACTGTGTAATTAAATTATTTAGAAAAAGAACTTACTTTCCTTTGGTCTTGTGAAAGCATTCAGCACATTTGGATTCCTTATTTTGAGAATAACCTGTATTAATACAAAATAAGATCTCAGGTTACTATACCTTAAATCCATGTTCTCATCTGATACAAATTTTATTTTTAACTCTATCGACCATCTGAATAGTTTGACTTGTCTCTTATTTTCTTTACTTTTTTTTAATAGAATTAGTTGAGCTCTATTGTTAATTTTGGAAATCACTGTAAAAAACATCACTCATGTTGTGATGGAAATATCTTGGTTCAAGTCATAACAGTAAATTGTCAGGATTACATACAAGGAAATTCTCATACCTTAGCTTCACTATTGAGTATGGCTGCTACCGACCTGAACAAGTACCTTCCTGTTTCCATGTGAGTCATAAAAAGGAATAGATAATTTATAGTTAATTTTGTGAAATGTGTTTCAACATATTAGGAATGATAGGAAAGTTTGCCGTATACTAAATCTTTTGACTCATCATAGATTTTCTCCAAGTAAGTTTTATGCAACATTGGAAATTTCATAAACATCGCTACCCTGAAAATTAGATAGAAAAGTTGGTAATTAGGAAGGAAGTGGGAATATGGCCTGAAGTGTGTTTGGTTCCTATGAGAAATGAGATGGGAAGTAGAACTGGTGGTAAAGCAAATTCTTTACCTTGTTTCATAAACAAGAAAATGATGAGCAGAAGTAGAACTGAAGGGGTACTTACCCTCTTGATATGATTTTTCTTTTCCTTGTAAATTGAAGGCGATAAATGGAGGTTACACAATGAAACTATGTAATTAACTTTCTGGGAAGAAACTTTCAGTGAAGTACTCAAAAAATGACTCTCTATTCAAGAAAGGTGGTGTAAAGCCCGTGTATGTCCCCTAGTGGGAAGTTATCCATTCCTCTATTTTCCTTTTTATTTTTATCAACCAAGCACAAGTAGCATAGTTTCTAGTTGTATCACTAGAAACTGTGTTTAACTTGTGCTTATATTAATCAACATACCATCTGTGGTCTCGATGTTAAGGTCTGTGCCCTTTGATAGTATAGATTTACACTTCTCAAAATCAAAATCAGATTCGTTGATATCCTCGAGTGGCAGCACCGGGGTACTTCCGTTCAATTTGTTTTTGTATCCTGATCGTGCTTTGAGTGTAGAAGCTCCTTTTAGTGCTGCAATGAGGTCAATCAAGATTGCAATAAAATTCATAATCCAGAGAAATCCTAAATGACAAATGAAGACAGTACACCTTAATGGTTTACACGCAAACGTGGTCAAAAGAACTCTAATTGCAGGTTTTGAAGAATGCAGAAGATAGGAATATCAAATATGCATATATGTGTGTGCATACAATTTATACTGGTGTACTGTATAATTCATTACATGTTGCAGCTGCAGTGGTGAGGGTTAAAATTTCACTTGCACTCGTGCCGTTCATGGCTGAACCTATTACACTGCTGAGTTGCTCCCTCTTTGCCCCCATTGCTTCAGCCACTTTTGCACACTGTGCAGCCACTAAGGCAGCTGCAGAAGCCACGGCTGAATCTTTGGCAGTTGTTGCGTTGTCAAGTTTTGAGTTTTCAGCGGCTATTGCAGCTAAGGCAGCTGCAACACCCGCCACTGATACTGCTGCATGTATTTCAGCTTTTTGTAATCTGTGTTCTTCCTTTCTCTTCTGCTTAATTTCTTTTAGCCATTTTTTGATTGATATATGTTTGAATGGCATTATTTTCCATGACATCTGCATGTAAAATATCAGATATTTAGAGTGCTATCAGAACTAAATCCTAATGCAGAGTAGCAGATGAGGACTTACCCATTTCCTTCTGAAATAGCTATTATAGTTCAATTCTGGGTGCATTGCTTGTTGCATCCATATCCATGACTGAGGAAAAGGAGACAAGATTTTGTCAAAGCATCTGTTATCGATGTTTTAATCATGTCTAAGCACAAGGGAATTCACATTTCATGCTCATCACATTAGTTGTGATTTAATATGGTTATAAAAAAGTTGATACATACACAAATTTCTAGGTTTAGCTGTTACCTTTACATCATTGGATTTCCAAGGAGGCACGAACTTGTCTGCACCATCCATCTTTACACTCCCTTCCATTTTCTGCAAGTTGAAAATATTTTTATTTTTTTCCACATGAAATCTTAGGTTGCATTCCATGTATGAATTGATGCCAGTGTTTTGTGGAGGCATATTTAACTCACCATGGAAGGAATTTTAGCATCATTTTCAATTTTCACGAGTGATCTCTCTTGAAGAATGGTCGATCTATCTTGTACATCTGATTGGAGAGCCTGAACGGCGAAGTTGCACCAAGCTTGAGAAAGAAAATCCATTGTCTCGGGATGTGCTTGTGTGAGTGTTGGCTTACAATTAGGATCCATTTGATTCAGAGATATGGCTTCAGCAATGGAGTGACTGAATGATTTAAAGGCTACTTTGTTCTGGTATAAATAAACTTCAAGTCTTCAACATAAAGTCTCTTTTGGCGTTTATCTTAGGGAGTATTGGAAGGAAAAAAAAGCTAAAATGTTGTTCATTATTCCGTTGAGTACTGTGTAGTAAACATGAACGTTATGTTTCTCGATTATATCCTGCCAAGTGCCAACATATGGTACATCAGAACTTTGAAAGTAATTGAATGGAGTTGTATGTCTAAAAATAAACTGGAAATGTTTATAGGAACAAAAGAATTCTCCCTTGATCATTACCAGTGGTTGGAATGTCCCATATTACAAGTAACTTTCAATTATATTAGCATCTATGTAAATGAGTGCAGTTTCTTTATGTCTTCTCACTAAAACTCCCAAAATGAAGAGGATTTGACATATTACAGTTGGAAAGGATAATGAATAACCAACTTTGATTTTTAATAAAATAAATTGTTGGAGATGGAAGAGGACCCATTGGATATTTTTTGTTTGTGTAGATAAGTAGATTGGTTGGAGATTAGCCTCAAAATGCAATGAGAAGGAACACATGCTAGCCACTTGAGAGGCATCAACGCTATGGATGATTAAATTGTAAACAAAGTATGAGGCCCCTTCTTTTATATCTTTATAAACTGGCACCAGAAACACACAGCCTAAGTTTGAAGAATGTGGTGGGACCAATATTTAAAAGAATTTAAACAAAGATTAGCTTTTTGATTGTAATGATGATAGACAAGTGAGCAAAGTACCTTTTATCACTGGCTTCTCTCTCAAAGTTGTCATCAAAGTCATGTATTAGCTTCTAATATATTTGATATGTGGGACAACATAATGACATTGTTAATGAAAATGCTCATTAGGCTCATGTGACATGACATTAATACATTTGCTTGATAGGCTCAATCAACAAGATTAACAAGTTATTTCCACCGTGTTTAATGCTCATTGACATCTTTCTTCGTGTTTAAAAAAGATCGAGGGCTCATTTGGCAGTGTTTCTGTTTTGGCTTTCACTTCCCGTAGAGGAATATTCTTTTCAGGCCACCTTAAGCCAATTTCTTTAAAAAGTTCTTCTAATCTGACAAAATATTTTTAGAAAGTTATCTAAAAATATTCAAAACCATATTTTTACTCTCAGAAGTAGCTTATGACTTTTCAAAAGTCCTACTAAACAGGTCTTTAGTAATATGATAAATAATATCTTAGCTTCCTTTTCTGTTTTAATGTTATACGATCGATCTACTTTGTCAAGGGAACTATTAAAGATTCGGTTAATGGGACGAAGTAAGTTTTGAATCAAGAGTTTATTGATCATTATGATGACGGAATATCGGTGATGTGACAACCCATTATTCCTCACATATCCATCTCTCTCATAAAAATTGAATTGTCAAATCTCATTATTTTACATAGACTATCGCATTACCGATGTTTGATTATTATAATAATAAATAACATTATTCTTGAATCAATGGTATGATGTGTGTGAATAATATTGAATAATCAAAAGTTATAAGGTACTTGTATACATTAAAAATGAAATGGAAACATAATCTTGTGATTTAGGGTTGGAAATTCAATGAACAGAATGATTAGTCGAAACCTTAAGGTAATTATATTAATTATTAATTGTGTTAAAGAAGCTAAAAACATTTATTTAGTACACAGCTTTTGGGGTATATGTGAGTTTCACACCACCTTTTATTTCAATGAAGTTTCCATGCTACTTCGCATATAATGAAAACGTGTCCCCAGAGGCGGAGCCAGGATTTAATGGTACGGGGGGAAAAATTCTCAACAGTGGGCTACTGGATTTGAACGGTGAAAAAACAATGGGTATAACCAATTTATTATTTATTATTATTTTTTTTTTAAAAGGTGGGCATGGACAAACAGTTGCCGGAAGATAGGGTCGAGTGGTGGCTGCTCCACTCTGCTGCGGTCTCATGAATTGAATTTCGTTGCAGTTTAAAATAAGAAGTAATGTTATTTGTACATAATTATTTATGAATTAATGAAAATGTGGCAGGACCCCCTTCTCCCACCCCCTCTAAAGTATGATGGATATACTATACTACTTTAAAATAAAAGAATAACTGCAGTAGCAGCTCTAAACCTTCCACTTTTTTACAAATTTTATTTTAACTTTCACTTTGTGCTACACACAGTCATAAACCTTTCATTTTGTTGCATCACAAAGACAAATGGATGGACCATTAGTTAACCTAAAAAATGAAAATTTGACCAAATTAATAGTGTAAAACATAAATTTATATTTTTCTCACATTAAATAATTAAATTAAAGTAAATTAGAAAAACCAAAATAAAAACATAAAAGAAAATAAAACTCATCTTCTTCTTCCACCACACCTCATCCAACCCCACCACCACGACTACCCCAAACAAATCGAAATCAGAAAACCACACGCTCGTCGGCTAGCAGCCACTGGAATGGAACCCAAATGAAAAAAATTCGAACCCAAATGAAAAAATCTTCTCAACTGCTCAAGATCTGAAATGTTCATCATTGCAAACAAGAGAGGTTCTTCAAAATCCTTGCTAAATTGCTAAAATTTGAAGCAAACAAGAGGCTTTATGTCCTCCAAAATTTGGTCTTCCCAATCCACGGTGGTGTCACTATCTTAACTTTTCTTCTCACAGTAATAATTGAAATTGTTAGGAAGGATATTCGGTCTAATTCAACCTAACAAAATCATCTTGTTAGGGGAGGATTGCCCTCACTTTATTAAGTAGATCATGTAAATATCACTAGCCAATGTGGGATTCTAATACGCTCCCTCACACACAGCGTTGACCATGCCAAACAAATGTGAACAAATTGATATTGGGTGTACCCAAATTGCAAAAGAGGAAATTACACCCACCCCTAGTTTTAGATTTCCATTTTCATAAATCCCATTCCAAATTTAACTTTTCAAAAACCAGGTTTCTTATAATTAATTTAATATTAATTATATATTTTTCATTTCAATTAAAAAACCTAAATCAACCCTAAAATTCATTCCACATACTTTCC
>CAIGRF010167123.1:0-14445 GCA_903798235.1 Fraxinus ornus
AAATTATTTCATTAAGGGCAAAATAGACATTTTAAGTCTTTCTTTCTGGCAAGATTCTTCTGGTAGTGTAGCATGACTCATCTTTATATCCCCACGCTAAGATTACAATGGAAACTTGTGTACATATTGATCTGGGATAGTTTATCGACATGTTTTAATTATCTTTTCTTTTTATTCTAGACCGGATCTCTTCCTAGTGATATTGACGTGTTTCCACATCTATCCAAGACAGAGAAGGTATGAGTTTTCTTTTTGAGTTTTAGAGCCTGTTTGATACGGTTTAAAATCCAATTAAAATTGAAAATATGATCATTATTGGGTCTCATCCGTCTAATAAAAATCAACAATAACGACTATATTTTCAATTTTAATCTGATTTTAATCTCTACCAAACACTCCCTTAATTTCATCTTACATTATTTGTCGGAGAATAGAAAACGAAAGGAAAAACAACTTAGCATCAGATTGTCCAACTCCATCTGCAGATTCTTGTATGGCAACCTTGATAAAACTGCAATGTCTGAGGAAAGCAAAAATTTGGGTGAATGTGTTCATGACGACGACGACGATAATAATGTTGATGACAGTGATGATGAGGATTATTATTCTGGAGAAGGAAGCAATATGGATGATGATGATGATGATAATGCGGATTCTGATGATGAGGTTCAGGCTAATGGTGATGGAGGCAATGATGAAGAAGACGACGACGATGATGAAGAGGACGACGATGACGATGACAGCGACGAGGAAGACCACCAACGGCCACCAAAGAAGAAAAGGTGAGAAACATTTTACTAACTTTATTTTTCAGTTAATCAGAGAATCTACATTTATATGGGGTTTTACTTGTAGCCAGGAGTATTTGTTTTGGTATTTATTTTGAAAATAGAAACATTTCTTATTATTTGGTGATTGTGTAACCTTGGGAGTCTTTTGTTATTTAATTTAGCTTCAATATTTGTCCACCATATGATGTTGTGGATCGATATTATTTGATGTTCTCTATTGAGAGGATTTCTCATCATCTGTAATTTTTACTCCTCGCTTCGGCCAGTTCTTTATTGAAGCTCAATTGGGTTTGTGTAAAGCATATTAATTATTGTGGCGATTTCTTCTTGCTATTAGAGAGGACTAAAGTTTTTGAGTTTCAGTAGCATCTATAATTTTTCGGAATCTTTTCCTCCAGTTTAAAAGGCAGCTTGTCTTGCCTTGGCCCTTGTGAACTCTGATATGGTTTCATTGGCCTTCGGATTACATATTTCACTAGATTATCGTTGACCTAGTGATGCAGTATGTAGAACAATAGAATATTGAGAAGAATAAAGGATGAGATAGAGAAGAGAGAAGATTTGGAGGGGGGAAATCTCAATAATTTGGAATTCAATCTTCAATAGTCTCCATAATTTGAGTCCGGAAAAGTTTGGGGTGGAGGAGATTTGTCCCAACGCAGAGTATGCAACTCATTAGATCCTAAAAAAAAGCATCCCAGATTGCTTCAATGAATGGAAAATGTTCAAATTTTCTTGGGAAATTGGGCTAAAGATCTACACAAAACCCTGGAAAATTTTGCTCTCTTGGACAACCAAGGAAGAAGCTTCCACAAAAAAAGACTTGTATGCCTTTACTATTATTCTATATTTTGCATAAAGCATATGATATTGTGATGTGGGACTTTTTGCCATTGAGAGGTATTGTAATTGGGATTCCAATGTGCTCTTGTTCGTTTGATTGGGGATGGAAATTGAATGGGATAATGGGGTTGAAGTCACATCCTTTAGGGTGTTTAAATTTCTTCGAAGTTGTGAAGGACAAAATACATGGTCTATGGTTTAGTGATGATATGGTCATCTTTATTTCATTTAAGTAATGTACAATCTTCCATGGTGCTATGTTAAGATCTTAGCAAGTTTCTAACTATGACTTGCACCAAAATTGAAGTAGACAAGTGGAAGAGTGTTGTGGGTTGGAGGATGGAACAGAGAAGATCTTGGCTTCCCTGCTGTTTAGAGGAAGATAGAGGTGTAAACTGGATAGTGTTGAGCCAACACTACCCAGTTTTCTAATGGACCATGCTGGGACCTGTCAAGCCAAGTTGTGCCAGACCTGTGAGTTTTATTGTCATTTGAATTTAAAATGAAGAAATTGCAAGGGTTTTTCTTGAAGAAAACCTCAAGTTTGAAGCTAAAGAGGGCCGGTTAGTCAAGGTCTACGATGTCCACAGAGCCAGTTGGAGGAGAACCCAGCTTTAATTTTTAATACCCTTGTGGGTCCTGTGCCTCTAAAGTCGAGCCCTGTGCAGCCTGACTATAGAGGTGGGTGCTGGGCTGCCCTTTCTCATAACACTCTTTAATCCTTTTGAGAAACATATCCTAGTCGGAAATATTTCTAAACATAAAGTGGTTCATTTTGAAACCATATCCATGATGTTTTGTGACGTTTGTTCATGTTCTCACCTCTAACATCTCATCTAGTTATCGCATTCATCTCATCACATAAATTCACTACGACCCGTCCCCATACCCAAAAATTGGCACCGATCATTAGCTCATCAAGGTTGCATGTGAAATGCGAACAAATATACTTTTCTCAGCTAAACCATTTCATTATCCATGGACTAGAAAAATCAATAAACAATACACACAAAACTCGTGATGAAAAAAGGATGACGAACAAAAAATAGTGCTGAGATTGAAAACATTCTCCTTAACCCCCACCAAATATTAAATTCAGAAGTCCTTAAAATAAAAATTAATAGGGTTATTGGAAAAACAAACTAAACTAATCGTACTGAAAATTTGATCTTAGCTCTCCTATGATAAGATCACTAATTCACATCACCATTGCACTTATCATTACAATTACTATCATCATCATCATCACTTATCATTACAATTACTATCATTATCATCATCATCATCAGCTTATCAAAAATAAAATTCAGATACCAGCTAACTTAATAAATAGAAAAGAGTTGTGAGATGACAGATGGGTGATATTCAGAAGTAGAATGACGTTCTTTCCCTCAGCTTTCCTGGGCATATTCGTCCCTCAGATCTTAAAAAGAAGTCCACCATGGGTGGCAAAGAAGGGAGCGAACACAAGCGACTCAACTGCCATGAGCTTGATAAGAATGTTCAGTGATGGGCCTGAAGTGTCCTTGAGAGGATCCCCAATGGTGTCACCAATAACAGCTGCTTTGTGTGGGTCGGATCCCTTCGGCCCAAGAGTCCTCGCATGTTCCGAAGCACCAGCCTAATAAAAAAGTATAAAAGTAAACTACACTGCTCGACTATGATATATATGAGAAAGAACAAACTTTCTTCACTTAAAGCATGTTATTACCTCAATATACTTCTTGGCATTGTCCCACGCACCACCTGTGTTCGATGCAGATATTGCTATCTGTAGGAAGACAACACGAAAAGCCAAGAGAAAAATCATGATAAAAAACTAAAATTAATTATTTTTTAATGCATAAAAACACAATAAAAACTAGATGTTAAAAATTCACTGGGAACGGAAATGGAGTGCTGTTAGGAAACTCGTACCTGTACACCAGAAACAAGAGAACCGGCAAGAACTCCAGAGAGGGTCTCAACTCCAAAGAAGATTCCAACAATTAGAGGTGTAAGCATGACAAGGGCACCAGGGGGAATCATCTCCTTGATGGATGCATCAGTCGAGATCTTCACACAAGTGGCATAATCAGGCTTTGTGAGACCCTCAATAATACCAGGAATAGTGTTGAACTGCCTACGAACTTCCTCGACCATTTTCAAGGCTGCACTGCCCACACTCTTCATTGTCATGGCAGAGAACCAGTAGGGAAGCATAGCCCCAACGATCAACCCAATGAACACCTTAGGAGTCAAAACATTAACTGTAGAAATTTCTGCCCGACTCACAAAGGCACCAAATAGCGCCAATGACACAAGTGCAGCAGATCCAATGGCAAATCCCTGGGAACAAACAAGGATTATAGCTCGACATAGATAGTGCAAATTAAGACTAGGCTATGAAGTAACGGATACCATTGCTTTGGCAGAAGGTAACAAGCTATTATATACAATTGTGATGTAGAAGACACATAAATGATGGTAACTGTTTCATTTTTCCATGTGGGGATACAAGTGCAAACTGTGCCTATGATTTATCATATAAAGATAAAAAGCCAACAATCTGGACGCAGATTACAAGGACAAGAATAAAGAATGAAAAAATGCAAATACCTTTCCAATAGCAGCAGTGGTATTCCCAGCAGCATCAAGGGCATCAGTTCTCTCACGAATCCTGTGGCTCATTCCAGCCATCTCAGCAATTCCTCCAGCGTTGTCACTGATGGGACCATAAGCATCAATAGCCAACCCAGTGGCAATTGTGCTAAGCATTCCAAGGGCAGCCACTGCTATACCGTACATGGCAGCAAAGGCGAAACTAACAAAAATACTAATTGCAATGGCAAATATAGGAATGATGACTGATTTGTATCCCAGTGCAAGGCCAAATATGACATTGGTTGCAGCACCAGTTCTGCAGGAATCAGCAACATCTTGCACAGGGCTGGAGGGCAAAAATGAATAGGATAGAAAAAATCAGATTCTAGCAAGAAAACTGATACTATAAAAAGAACGTAGGGATCAAATGACATTGTTGCGTTAAGACATAAAAATAGTTAGGTTCACCTGTAAGCATTGCTGGTATAATACTCAGTCACAAAACCGATAATAAGTCCAGCCCAAAGCCCGACACACACACACAAGAACAGCTGCCTGTAAAGCAACAATACGTAAAGGTACCGAAAAAATTAGAGTACTGTGGACTATATATTAATGATGCTTTATTGAATGAAATGAATGCATAAGCAATATGGGAACAAAACTTAAGAAACATTATGAGAGAAAAAACCCAACAATCCCAGAAAACATGTTTGAGCCTATANAATAAAGGCTGGTAAAAATGTCAATCGCTCTTTCCGGCCAAGTTCCAGAAAGGGTAATGAGATCAAGGAAAAGTAACAATCCAAGAGAACATGAAGATACGATTGTTAATTTAATACACTAGATGCATAAAATGTTCTCCACGCCTATATCTTGTGCAAATTCATAGAGCTAAATCAAAGCTTACCAGTTCTTCACAACCTTTTGAGCACCAAAATTGAAAATTGTAAAGGATGACGGCAGGCAAGTCCAGGTAACAATTGCTACTCCCAGAGTCATAAGAACGGTTGAGATAATAAGCTGATTTTTCAATGCTGGTTCAATTTCCTTAACAGCCTTGATTTCAAAAAAGTCTGTAGCAAAAAGGGTGGTAATTAAGCAAACGAGGATTCCCATGGAACTAATAAGCAGTGGATAACACATTGAAGTGAAGTCATGAGTCAATCCAAAAGAGGAGATGGAAGCCACCACAAGAGCAGCACATGATGATTCTGCATATGAACCGAAAAGATCAGACCCCATTCCAGCAATATCCCCAACATTATCACCAACGTTATCAGCAATCACCTGCAACAGAAAAATTAAATCAATTACAACAGATTCCCATGCCAAAAAACGTGACTTCAAGGAAGCATTGTATCTTACAGCTGGATTCCTGGGATCATCTTCTGGAATGTTCCTTTCAACTTTCCCAACAAGGTCAGCACCAACGTCAGCAGCCTTGGTGTAAATACCTCCTCCTACTCTCCCAAAGAGAGCCATGGAAGATCCACCAAGACCATAGCCAGTTATTGCCTCGAAGAGGCCTTCCCAGTCGTCACCATAGTACAGCTTGAAGAGATTGATGGTAATGTATAGCACCAAAAGGCCATTTGCAGCTAGGAGAAAACCCATGACTGCTCCAGATCTGAATGCAGTAATGAAGGCTTTCCCAACACCTTTTCTCGCTTCCAGTGTAGTTCTTGCATTTGCATATGTAGCAATTTTCATCCCAAGAAAACCAGAAAGGACTGAAGTGACAGCACCAAGCAAAAAGGATACGGTGCTGAAGATAGCAGTAGCAAGAGCAGGCTTGCACAATTTTTCCTTGTCATAGGTGCAAGGCCGGCTCTTTGTGCTGAAACCGTCCACAGAGCCCAGGAACAAAAAGATGAGAATTGCAAAAGCAACCATGAAAATACCAACATATTGATACTCCGTAAATAAGAAAGATGTTGCACCTGTTACAACCAGAAATAGTAGACTCGGTAAAACATAGATATTCATATAACCTAACCTTGTTCTTAGACAATAGAAAACTTAACTTATTAATAATAATTTGCAGGATAATCACAAAACAACGTAGTAATGAAACATGTTAATAATAAATATATATATATATATCAATAATAGGTTTTCCTAAAATCATAATATTTCCTACCACTATGAATTAATGTTTAAACTTCCAATTGTTTTAATACATCATTTTCAATATGAAATAAAAAAAAAAAAAACTTTTTATTTAAACTAGTGATCATTGGCGCATCAGTCCAACCATTGATGCAGTGACAGAGGTCTAGCTAGTGACCAAATCGGGTCTAATAGCTATGGTCACACAAACACTTCACTGCCAAATTTGTCCAGGACTAGGAGCCAAATATGCTAACCTTAATAAGTAAAGATTAATTTAATTGTTTTTAAAGATGTTTAGATATGTAAAAAAAAATTATAAAATACAAGTTATTATTATATAAAAGTAACTCTTATTTAACTTATTTACAATTTTTTTGATACATAAATTACATATTACTATTGGTAAACTTTTTAAGGTCACCAAAGATGCTCTCAGAACAAAAATAACATCAATATCTAAAATTATAAATAACTATAGACTACACGTAGGGGTGGCAAAAAAGCTCGTCGACTCGGACGGCTCGAAAAAAGCTCGAGCCAGGCCCGGCTCGGGCTCGGTTACAACGAGCCAAGGCTCGGGCCGAGCCTCATTTTTTTTGTTGGGCTCGGCTCGGCTCGGCTCGGGCCCAAAAAAGCTCGGCACAAAAAGCTCAAGCTAGACCCGAGCTTTTTTTATTTAATTTATAACATGTAAAAATGGTAAAAATTTTAAGTTTTTTAAGTAAAAAATGTAGATTTGACATAAAAATAAAATAAAACGCGAGCCGGCTCGGTTCGGGCTCGGCTCGGCCCGCTAAGGCTCGGGCAGAAAGCTCGGACCGAGCCTCATTTTTTTTGGCCGGGCTCGACTCGGGCCAAAAAAAGCTCGGACTAAAAAAGCTCGGGCTCGGCTCATTGCCACCACTAACTACACGCCATTCCCACCGACAGCAATAAAATAATAAGGCTAAATAACAGGAGCTACAAAAAGAACCACCATCCTTGACGTGCAATGAACACTTTAATTATTAGTACTCTTCAATTGAGACAAATTATTATATTATAATATGATAATAGAGACGGAAACATCATGTCGATGATAAATCGCCTCGCCAGCTGTAAGCAGAATTACTAATACTGTTCCCAAAATATGGTACAATAAAAAAAATAACGTTGCACTTTAACAAGAAGTGAAAAAGGTATACCTACCCTCAGTGCCAGCTCATTTCTGTCATTATTACACCCCAACCCTTTGTTGGATACAATAATACCTAACAAGAGTCCTGCTACACATTCAAAGCACCCCCTCAATAGGGGGTGACAATTGACATTTTGTCAATTTTTTTTATCACCCCGTGCAAATAGCATTATTGAAAAATATTTCACTATTTGCTCAATTCATTCATTTATTTATTTTAAATACAATTTAAATCTAAATTCATATTCATAAAAAGTAAAGAGTCCAATTCCTTGGTGGGTCCGAATAGGGCATTTTGCCATCCGATAAATACATAAAAAAATAAGAGACTAGGCGGAACCATGCCTGACTCAGACGGGAAATCCAAAACCCATTTTGTTACTTCTCTTCTTTTAAAAAAGAGTCCACTCGATGAACCCCAGGAGCCAAAGTACTGAGAGCCAGTTTGAAAGAGATTAAAATTGAAAATTAGTTATTATTGTTGACTTTTATTAGACGAGTGAAACTCAATAACGACTATATTTTCGATTTTAATTGAATTTTAATCGGTACCAAACAGGCTTGGAGTCAAATCTAGGATTATAAAAAATACAGTATTATTTTGAAAATTAGTACAGATTCATATAAAGATACTTCATAATTATTATTAAAAACCATCTACTCAAAACAAACACACTGGATTTGGGAAGGAGTAAATTTTAGCTAAAGCACAAGAAAAAAATTGATTAAAAAATCCACTATTTAATACCAGCTTATTTCAGCTAAAAAGCATTCACCGAGTCTCCTCTTACGAATTTAAACTTCAAAAAATAATAGATATTAACTTCAAATGTGCGTAGAAAAATCGAATGCGTACTAATATTAATATACATACTAAAATAAAAGAATAATTTGTACTGTCACCTAGTTTCACTGGTGCCTGCGGTCCTTCGCACCTAGACTAGTGTAAAACAGCACTACTCAAAATACAGATCTGGATTAATTGTAGAGAGATCTGGAGAAATGAGTGTAAAATGCTAACCCTCGGAGATGGCGTTCTGAATGTCGGCGCACTTCGCGACGACGTTATCGTCATTGATGCCTTCCTCTTCCTCGATCAAGTAATCGTTGTATCCATTCTTGCCGTTTTTGCTTCCCATAGACAACGCCTCGTGTTCGTGCGAGACCTTCACACGCGAAACAAGGAACCACTGCACAAGCGAAAACACTATACCAATAACTGCGCACACTGGGATCGCGATCTCCGTTCCCAGATCTGACAGCAGCGCCGACCCCATTCTTGCCGGAACCTTAGCCAGAAGATTGTTAAATAGAAATAAAAAATAAAAGAAAATGGAAGTGAGTCAAAAATTTCGAGAAAAACTGAGTCACGGCTATATGGAGGGTTTGGGAAGTGAGAGTAGAGCGAACATTTATAATACTCGTTGGTTTGAATCCCGGAATTAGGTGGAATTCTTCAGTGTGATAGGACTACGAAAGGTCAAATGGACCTGCAGTTTTTCGATTATGCCTCACCCATCACACGATCTTTCATATTTGTTTCCTATTTTAGACATTTTTCTCTCTTACTTTTATCCAGTCATTCTTAATAAAATATTATTATACACAAATTCATAATAATTTCTTATTTTTAATCACGCATTTTTCATCAAATCACCGTTTCAAAATACATTTTTGCCTAAAAATGGGTCTCAAACAAGCTTATAAATTGATGCGGTGTCAAAAAAATAGACGGGACGATTTTTTCTTAGGTTAATAAATTTTTTATCCAATTAAATATTTTAAAGTCAACTCTTGATATAAAAAAAATATAAAGTGTTGTATATTTACCATAATCCCAATTTTTTTTTACATTGTTTTGTTTGATGGGCAAGGTGAGCTTTGTTGCTCAATCATAAAAGTCAGGGGTAATTGTAGCAGCGGTATCAAATCTTTCATTTAGTAGCAAACGTTTTTCAAATCTTTTATTTGTGTTACATATGGTATCAAACCTTTCAAAATATCGCAATTGAAGTCCAAATGGATGGTTTATGTTAGTTTGACCGTTAGTTAACAAAATAATTAGCATTGACAATAATTTTGATTAATTTTAAAATGTTAAAATAGTAAGTTTACATTTTTTATAATAAAATAATTAAAATTAAAAACTCATTTTCCCATTTTTCTTCTCTATCCACCTTACACACCCCACCCCCACCCCAAAACCATCACCACAACTACCGGACGGTCCACCGTACCCACCCAACGCCGACGTCACTGTCATCTCCTCCACCGACACCTTCATTCTCATCACCCAACAAATCTTCAAACCCCGTCCCCACTCCAAAACCAAACACAAAAAGGTAGTGGCGCTACCAGCCAAATCTCTCCCTTCCCAATCCATTAACATCGACCAAAGCTCCTCAAACAAACAAAAAGTAAATAAAACCATTTCACATGCTCGGTGGAGATCTCTTGGAGTGCCCAATTTGATGACCAATTTTATGAAGGGCTAACTGGAAAAGCTCCATTTCTTTTTAAATTTCGAGTCCTAATTCCAAAATCAACATGATATTTTGGCTATTCGACTAGAGAATGTGGGGAAGATGGACCTAAAACCAGAGAATTTATTGCTAATTACAGGAAAAATAATTTGTGGGTTTTGATATATTTTTATTAGAACCAAATGGGTTGTAAAAACTAGATGAATTTTGGGAATCAAGAACTAGTCCGTAATCCGTATGGTGTACCTTAATCTACTCATTAATATTTTGGGTCACGAACAAAAGACGATGTGAAAGTGCAAGATTGTTAGATGCACCAGCTCCAAGCACCATAGATGCTGAGGTGGAAGAAGTTATTAGCATTGACCTAGCGGTAATCACGTTGTTTCCATTAACGGAATGGCCAGATTAGTCTTCCACGGGCTTTCTTGAACGGTGACGACCTCTGTAAACATATGTTTGATGGCGGGTAGCGCTGATTTGAAGAAAAATTTGTTGTGTGATGGAAGTGAAGGTGACAACGGGAGAGGTGCCAGTGGTAGTAATGATTTTGGGGTGGATGAAGAAAAAGAAGTTGATTTTTTGTTTTTAATTTTAGTTATTTATTATAAAAAATAAAAAATTACCATTTTAACATTTAAAAATTAATCAAAATTATTGTCAATATCAATTATTTTGTCAACTAGTGGTTAAATTAACAGAAACATTCATTTGAACTTCAACTACGAAATTTTGAAATGTTTGGTACTGTGGGTGACAAATGAAATGTTTGAGCAAAGTCCGCTACTAAATGAAAGGTTTGATAATGCTGCTACAATTATCCCTAAAAGTCATCAATTGGTTGGTGTCAAGGAAGTTTGATATTTTATTATTTTATCTATATTTGATAAAAATTATAATTCAGATTTTAATTTAAATTAAAGTGAACAATTAATTGTAATCGTATAATTTATGGGATCCACAGTTTTTTAACCACACATTTTATCAATATATATTGAATATTTGATTGTAATCCCTATAAGAGATAGAATTAACTTAATTTAACATCATTTATTATAATTTAAAAATAAATAAAAATGAGTTGGTGAATAAGTTGATAGTTATATAAATCTATTCAAATTCATGAATTGGTTAAAAATTATAATCTTTTAAAATTCATTACAATCTTAATTGGGGGACACTCCCCAAAATATGTTGACCGATAGAAATTGGACATGATCATGAATTTGAGTGAGATAAGGCCAGATAGAAAAATAAATAAATAAATTGAAGAGAGTGAGAATAATTGTTTATGAAAATATATTTCGAATTAAAATCATAGCAAGTGTACAGTTCGTTAACAGGTAATAAAGTGAATTATGAGTCCAAATATCGTCCCACGGAGATCGATTAGTTCAATTTTAATTATCGCGACCTTAACCGAAACAAGAATAATGTGATGTGTTTGTTTATGACAAAATTATAACTAAAATAATCTATTTATGCAATTATAAATGAATGAATTAAATTAAATGTAAATTGATGTATTTAATAAATGACAAACGCACTAAGATCCTGGATTCCAATACAATAATCATTTTTAACCTTAGTTATACACTCCGACAGTACGATTAAATTTTGACGAATCAATGTTCCTATTTTATTTAACAATATCTCTCGAGTAATGTTAAACCTACTTTCATATATGATCGACTATATTTCTATGACGGATACGAATATATAAGATTGCATAATTTTTTATGAACACATAAAGATTCACATATAGTATAGTGCTATATTTGTATCCCCTAATAGAGCCAATGACAATTTATATATGCCAAATATATTTCATTTCTTTCGAATACATAAAATATGCCACTACATTCACACAATTATCATACACAATAATTGTGGAGAAAATAAAATCATATAAATAATTCAATATTCAAAAACGTGTTTTTAGTGTCGAGTATGTAAAACTAATGATTGAAAATTCATATTACATAGTTCATCGTTCTCCTAATACAAAGAAAACTTGCCTAACATATCATGAGAAAGAAAACTAAAGAAATATTGAAAAATCGACATCTCCAAAATAAAACTTGAATCGAATTTTCGAGTCGTGAAATCGATCTTCGTGTTTCTCGCCTTCTTCCATGCTCCCAAAATATCTTAGGATATGTCGTAATGCGCTCTCACTACGACCCTAAGTCTTTAAAAGACGCACCAATATTTGTTTTCATAAAAGTTGGAATCATACATGGGAACTAGAATTTTTTTCTCCGAAAATGTACCATGCTATAGCATGGTTCAACCAATTTTAGCTCCATAAGGCCCTGCATCACACCATGCGACCATACACTTCTAGTTCAAGCAGACTTTCATTCTTTGCGTTTAGTCCCCGAACTCCATTTTCTCATTGGGTGATCTCTTTTCTCGCTTCTTCTTCCAAAACTTCATTCCCTTACTCAATTGATTTTTGACTATTTCATATATTCGTTTCTTATTTTGAGTCATCTTTAGGATATTGAACTTTGATTTCCTTCAATTTTAGTCATTTTTTTTGTTTCTTCTAAATTCCACTATATCTATCAATGTTATCCTACAAAACATAATTTATATATAATTAAGTTATATTTCGATATATTTACCATTAATTGTCCATATTTTGTGCCATATAAGACGCAATTATCAATAACTATATATAGTTGAATGTGCTTTGCACATCATTGTGCCATGAAACTAATATTTGACCATCCGTTTATCCTATTGATCTAAATACGAGAGAATTGTAAGCCACTGAAAATAAATATTAATTATTAAACATGTACGTAAACAGTGAAATGCATATTTGAATTTGAATATTAGAATTTTAAGAATTTTAAGTAAATGTGTAAATAAAGATGAATGACAAATACAATACACGAATTAATGTGGATGTTAATTAATTTAAAATTAATACTAAAAAATATACATGTGTCAATGAACGTTAAATCATTTATACTAAATGAACGTAATTTAATTTTCAATTAAACGAAACTCGATGCTAATTAGCATACATTGACGTGAATAATGAAGTGCATTCTCGAATGTGAATTATAACTAATATTAATTAAATTAATATGAATGTTAACGTTAATGTTAATTAATCGAGAATTAATAATAGATAGTAAATGCATTAACGATGATTTTGTAGTATTTATTACAATTTACTTTACTGAAATAATTGAATTGTAGTATGGTTATAATTGTCCAAAATTGATTATCGTTTAATGTAATATTTAATATATTATAGACAAGAGAGAAATAAAGCATAATTTCCTGAATTATTGTTACTTTTTTACCAAGGGTGAATCAATTCCATTCCCCCACTAATTTTATCTTTTTCTTTTCTTTTCTTCATATAATGCCATAATGATAAGTAAAGATCGTGAGAGGGGGACCCGATTGAATTGAGGTGGTAGTTCACGCTCTTGATTGATTCTCCCTATTTCTCTTTTTTGATTAGTTTCTTTCATTCTTGCCAACTTTCCTATTCTTTTGGTAAAAAATGTCAGTGAAATGTCTTGTCAAACAAAAAGGAAAGAATATTTTGTTAAGATTAATCTTCAGTTCACCCACCATGTCGGGTCGAATATTGGATTGAGCCAATTAAACGAAGGACGAGAAAAAAATGGGATATAAATTTTTTAGTTGATATCATCAAGGTGAAGGTGCATTGTCGGCAATGGACTTGCTAACATCTTAGAGTAACTCTATTTTTTATTATTTTGTTACCAAATTTGCAACTTGTAAGTTGTATACACTCGGTACACAACCCTCTCACATATGTGTGGAGCCCACTTGAAGCTCAAATTTGTGTATCAAGTTCGTAAGTGTAGCACTAGGGTTTTCTGGTAACACCTGTTGAGAGGTTCCAGGCGTTGATTGGCGTGCAGACCTTTAATCCGGATAAAATCCTCAATTCGGTTTTATCTTAAAATTTCACCCAAAAAAAAAAAATTTATTCTCTCCTTAACATCCACGTGTTATGTTTTTAATGGATAAAACTAAACAAGGATTAAGAGTGTAATCAGGATAGAGTTATCCTTGACATTACCTTTTAAATGGCAAGTCGGCAACGTTAAACACAGTTAAGAATGTTTAACCGAAATATTAAAGCTTGAGCCTTGAGGTTTGACGCTTCTTGTACTGTGTCGGATTAGAGGTGGCAAAGGAGTCGAGTAAGCCGGCTCGCCTAGCGAGCCGCTCGTGGCTCGTCGGAATATTTTTTTTTTCCCCTCTAAAATGACTTATCTTACCTAAAAAAAAAATATTGGGCTAGCCGAGCTCGCCCGAGTATGGGCGGAGCCGGCTCGGTTCGGCCCATTGACATCTCTATGTCGAATGATTGGGGTTTTACATTTTTTTAAAAAAAAAATTATTATTACTTTTTTTTTTTGTAGAAAAAAAAAAAGGAGAGAGAGGGAGAGAG
>CAIGRF010167148.1:11506-29512 GCA_903798235.1 Fraxinus ornus
TTTTCAGTAATTGTACTTGAGTCTTCAAACTTTGCTATTGCTACATTTACGCCCTTTTTCGCTTGTTTTTCCTAATTTCCACCACAATCTTCATTATTGTCCTGCAAACACATATTACATCGAATTAAGCTATATTCCGCACATTAATAGACAATTATCCATGTTTGTAGCCTACAATAAGTGTGTAAAAACTCACTTATCACTACCTTATTCATCTGCATAATTCACATTCATGTTTATATTCTCCTTGGGAGCACTCACTTGCCTGCTAATCTTACCCCCTTTCCATTAGCAACATTACTTACTGAACCCCAATCCGCCTCTTTCTTCCCAGTTCTCGATAAATAGGTTGCAATGGGATCCCTAGAAGGATCGAAATCTGATACAAGCTGAATAACAAACCCGTTTATGGAAGGTGAAATCCGAGCAATTAAGGGTTCAGGGGTTCCAATAAAAGAATGGCGTCCGTCAACGAGACGCACATTGATGGCTACCGGAACCAGAAAGGAATCGAAGACAAACCGTGGAGATTTTTTTTCTAATTTATTTAGGATTTGTTTGCACTTTTTTTTTTTGAAATATTGGGAGTATTGTTGCAATTAGTTTTTTATTTTATTTTTTATTTTTGTTTCATTTGAATATGATGGTAAAATCATCATTTTATTGAAAAATGACCTTTTACGCAATGAAATGTGGAAGGTAAGGAGTGAAAATGTCAAAAAATGAAAGTATGGACGTTTTGTGCTATTTACCCTTTCTGGATTTATATCTATGAGTACACTTCCATCAGTTTCAAGTCCTAATGATCAATCCATTGTTGAAAAATATTTGTAGAGAGATGCTCACTTAGCGCCAAATAGAGTGAAGAATGCAAAACATCATCAATGGCGTGCAAAGAGGGAATGGGTAATGACGGATACAAGAGCTAAATCATTAGAGCTTGCCTAAAAGGGAGCAACTCTTTGCACACGGTGGCCTTTTGCCAGGAAAAAATGCCGGGAGGCAGGTGTCTCAACTATGTCCCTATTTGTCATCCATTTTCTCAAATATTGTTTGTTATAGTAAACAAACTCCACCACATATTCACTAAAAAACATATTCTACACATAAATCAATAAAATTACTTTACTTTTCAACCACACATTCTTCAAAAAAATACTATTCAAAACTCTATTGCTTCTCCCAAAATGGGAGGCAAACATGCCCTATATTAGCTGTTGGTAAAAAAACACATTTAAACCGATCAATGCAGCATTGACGCGTGGCAATCTGATAAAAAAAAAAATTAAAGAGGGCTTGTACACGTATGTAGCAAGATTCAAGATTACAAGGATGTGCTTGTTGAAACATTATCCACGACAATCATCATAATTACAGAAATTGACTACTAAGGGGTTGTTTGAATCCCCCTTTTTTTTTTCTTTTTCTTTCTTCTTTTTTCCTTTTTTTTTTTTTTTGCAATATTATTACGATGAAAAATGTGTGGTTAAAAAATAAGAAAAAATTTTAAATTTAAATATAATATTATTTTATTGAATAATGTATGATTAGAATATGATCAAATAAGGAAGGAGTTTAGCACGGAGTCTCTGACATGCTTCCGTGTCATCTCCTATGGCACAGGATATTAACATAAGAACTAATTATAAGAACAGATAAGAAAGGTAAAAATGTCGTTGGATGATCAAATTGTTCAAAATATACAAACAGATCTCCATCTAAAGTAGTTAGTTGTACATGGCCGAAGATTTACCATCTTGTTTAATTAATCTTTTAATATTACTTTTAGTTTTTTAAATACAATCAAAATTAAAAACATAAAAATGAGATAAAATATAAAGAATAGGGGCAGGAGCTAAGTTACCCGTTCCCAATCCCATTCACTATTCGGGTCGGAGCAATGCAGAGCAAGGAATTGTGCCTGAAGTCAATGGTTCAAGAAAAATGAAGGCATAAAACTAAAATCACATAACAATAAGATAACAATAGACGAGTATAATAAGTTGGGAGAAGGCTAAAGAGCATACATTCTCCTGATCCCATAGTGGAAACAGGATGAAATCTTCAGATGCGTCCATTGTAGAATCTCTCTCGTCTTGGCTATAGTGAGAAGTTTGTATTGCAAAAATAGTAAATGTTAATAAAATTATTGAATTTTTTTTTAAAAAAAATGCGAGTTAGACGTTTTTCTTTAAGACTTACGTTTAACGTATTTTTAATTATTTTCGATATCTATTTGAACTATTCGATATGCCCATAATGTAGTTATCGAAATAAGCTTTGAGATGACATAAATAATTTGTAAATTCGATTAGCGTACAATCGTCAGAGAATTTTTAAAATTAACGTGTTATCGAAATTTCAATTTATTTTGATTTTGCCCCTGTTTGGTGGAAATTAAAATCAAATTTTCAGTAAATTTTGATAAAAGTTAAAATAGTTATGGATTCCATAAAATATGTTACTAAAATTAATTGTTAACTTTGATTTAGATTAAAATTAAAATTTCAATCGATACCAAACACGAATTTATATTTAAAAAAAAAAAACTGAAAAGTTGGGGGGGCACGTGCACCCAGGAACCCCCCTTGGTCCGCCCATGTTAGTAATGCCTATCAATGTCATGCTAGACTTTTCTCACTATCTTTCGACCAAGCCTATTGGACAATGCTTTCGAAAAGTCTTTGACTATTCACACTCGTGTTGTGTCTGAAGAGTCTTAATCGGATTTTAGCTTAATCGGTCAACTATGCAAGGTCGGTTGGCGTACATAGAATGATAATTCGCCCACTCGCATTTTCCTTTTTATACAATCCATAGACGGTAAATAAATGCCTTTATTCCATCTTCCTCTTTTCTTCTCCCACCAACTCACCCCAGCGACATGGAAAAGAATCAAAACTCAAAACCAAATTTCTAACAAAAAATTATCGAAAAACCCATCAGATCTACTCGGCAAAGAACAAATTTGATCCCAAAATCCCTGTTTTACTCATATATAGACGAGTCAATTATAGAAACACTTATTGCAGGGTATCTCGACTCTTGGCTATAGGTTCACCCGAAAAAACAGCAATATGATAATGAAGAATAAATTCAGTAAACTAACATCCTTCCTAGCTGTCCGAGTGGAGCCAGTACACATTCAAGACTCCTTTACCCCCGACATAATTACTAAATGGGAAAAAAGAACATACAATTCCCCGCTTTTATTGAAACCATTCATGGAAGCGGAAAAGCATAGCTATGTAAGCGTTTAATCACACCGTCTCAATATCAAGAAAGCAAATTATCACCCATGTAAACAACCCAACAAACTCCTGCAAGGTGACGAAATTGGCTTCACAACAAGCCGACTTATTTCTTCAGAGAATTCACTGTTTTGTTAGATTCCGAAGGACGTACTGAAGGATGCCTCCATGATCAAAGTATGTCAGTTCAACCTGTGCAGAAGAAATAGAAATAACCTTGTAAGCAATTAGAAGCAGTTTCGACCATGCCTTATATGTTTTTACATTCCTTATTCCTAGTTCGTCTATAAAGAATTAATTCTTCAAGCAGTAAAAAATACTCGATAATGCATTTGTTCAAGTTCATAGTTTGTCATTCAATTATTGAATTTGGTAATTAACAGAAAATAATTGTTGGACCATCAGTTAATCTGTCAAAACCATTGAGGCCAGTTGATCACTCTAAGCAACCACAGTTCACTGGGATTTTCCACACAAACAGACATCATTCCAATAGAAGCTGAATTAAAATTGATAAATTGCATCAAAGGTATCCATCCCAACTGTACCAGAAAATGTGTTTGACTGAAATTGTTTCTAATTGAAAATCTCCATGAAACACATAAATGACAAGGAGACCTAATGATGAAACAAGGAACGTGACATGTACCTCTGTGTCAAAGCGAACGGTACAAGTGAAGGCTTTTCCATTATCTGTCGTCACAGTAATATCCTGTCCCGGCCTTATATCACTTACTTTTGCTGGAAGGTCTATAGTGTAACACTCACGACCAGTCAAACCTAGCGTGTCTGCATCTTCACCAGGCTTGAAGCAAAGTGGAATTATGCCCATCCCAACCAAGTTACTGCGATGAATTCTCTCAAAACTTTTGGCAATAACTGCTTTTACACCCTGATGTAATAATGTGGAATAGCAAACACAAAAGAGATTTAAATATTGGTCACACAATACAAAGCAACTGAACATAAAAATGTACCAAATTTTACAGAATACCACTTACCTGTAGCATTGGTCCCTTGGCAGCCCAGTCACGAGAGCTACCACTTCCATACTCTGCTCCAGCAATAACAATGGTATCCTGCCCGGCTGACTTGTATCTCTGGGCAAAATAATATAGTTTAACAACAGAAAATAATTGACAGCGAAGAAGAAGTAATATGAGCAGCAGAGGTGTCTGTTTCTTACACAAGTCAAACTACTATTTTATGTGCATGTGTATGCATGTCCCACTGGGAGGGTGGGGTGTTTGTTGTATGCTAAAGCACAGAAACTTACCATTGCTGCATCATACACAGATAGTTTCTCCCCTGTTGGAATGTGAATGGTTTTTGGGCCCACTTCTCCATTTAATAGTTTATTTACTATCCGGATATTGGCAAATGTACCTCTAGCCATCACCTCATCATTGCCACGACGGCTACCGTAAGAATTAAAATCCTTCCTATCAACCCCACGTTCCATCAAGTATTTTGCAGCTGGACTATCCTTATGGATACTACCAGCAGGAGAGATATGATCTGTAGTGATACTGTCCCCAAACAACAGCAAGCAATAAGCATCCTTCACTCCACGAGCGCCAGGTGGGTCCATTGTCATGCCACTGAAATATGGAGGCTTATGGATGTACGTTGAGTTTGGATCCCATGAATAAAGACTTGATGTAGGTACTGATAACTGATTCCAGATTGGATTGCCCTTTGTAATAGCTTCATACGTGCTCTTGAACATATCAGGAAGCACACTAGATTGAACAGCCTGCACAAGCATTGTTTTTTTACTTTGATTTTTGCATGATACGAATATGAGAATATCACAGTTCAAGATTAGACTAGACAAGGAGACTACCAGCTACCTCTGCTATTTCTGCACTGGTAGGCCAGATATCCCTGAAGTAAACACTTTTTCCATCTTTGCCAGTTCCAATCGGCTCTTTCTCAAAGTCAATGTCAACCTAGAAAGCACAGCATCAGACAGGCACATGTTATGTCAACCTATGAATACAAGTAGACTTGCAATTATGTACAGTCCATCCTTGCTAGCAATGAATTTAAAATTGAGAGTGAAGTTTCAATGACAACCCCCCCCCAACATCACTCTTCTAGAAAAAACCCACAGAACCCTCTTCACAGATTGGACCCGATCACCCAAATTAAAGATAAGTTGACAACATAAAGTATTCAACGAGAAGTTTTAGTAATTCATCCCGTCCTCCTGTAAGCTTGATCCACGCCTAATTGCCCAAAAAATGACAACACTAGCAAACACTGCCGAAAATCGACTAACTAACGCTGCCAAAAGCCAACTAACCAGAAGGTTTTTAATTTCAAGTAATGCTCCCTCTTTCCATGCTGATAGAGCGCTCCCTTTCCTCTAATATATTGGTTGATCACTTGATAGACTACAAATTAACTGCTGACTCATAGAACCGGTGCATATCAGAATCCACTAGTACTATATTTCCACTTATGATCCATAAACCCATTCGCTTTCAAAGAATAAATGTTAACATCATTTTCATCTTGCATAAGTTCGTTGAGTGAAAAATGAAAGGTGACCTGTCAAAACTTCAAAGACACGTACCGTGCCAGCAAGTGCATAGGCCACAACCAATGGAGGTGAAGCAAGATAGTTAGCTCTTGTCAGCGGATGAACACGGCCTTCAAAGTTCCGATTTCCAGAGAGCACCGCAGCAGCAACAAGGTCTGGAAAGGAATATGTACATTGTATGTAAATAAAAAGCCAATGATGAGAAAGTCGGAAAAATTGACATTACATAAAAAGATCCATACTAGCCAAAATAACTTTAAATTCCATTTTCAACCAAAATTATGAAGCAACTCGATGAAGTAATGCACACAAGGCATGGCTCCGTTTCACCACAGCCCTTGACCTTCAGAAGTTTTGTTTTCAAAGATGTGCAGTAAAAACACGAGGATAATTCTGAAATATAAGAATTTAGACAACACTCCTATGAAATAATAAAAAATATTGAAAGCTCCTTTTACTAGAGTTAAATATTTATTAAAACAATTTCAAAAGCAAATAGTCACAATATTTTTCAAGTTTATGATTGCATTCAAACTATTTCTGAAAGTTCATATTTTTATTCTGTAAACCATATTTTAAAAAAAAAAAAACTTTGAACCATGTTACATAGATATGAATGGCACCATATCTGAAGGTAAAGCCAATTCATGCAAAAGTTTGATAAAAGTATAAAAATGCATTATAGACATTGAGTAGGTGTTTGGTGGGGATTAAAATTAGATTTTTAGTAGATTGTGATAGAAGTTTTTGAAATGTGTGGTTGAAAGTTGTGGATCCATGAAAGATGTGATTAATATTGATTGTTTGACTTTGACTTTGATTAAAATCAGAAATAGGGCCTGAAGCTCCACATCAACTATTGTCTAAAAAATGTTGTACCTGCATGGCTGGGGGAATTTGGGTGTTCTGCGTTTGTGGCAAATAATGTAAACGTGTAGACAGAAAAATTCATTTCCCCCCTATTATTCCCATCATACTCACAAGAACTGCTTTCATGAATTGAAGTTAGAGATGACAAAAGAGCTCACCGGGGCTCGGCCAGGGAAAAGCCTGATCCAGGCCGGCTCATGGCTTGGTGGGGCCGAGCCCCATTTTTGGGGCGTTGGATCCAGCCGGCCCAACCCGTGAGCCTTAAAAAACAAAAAAGAAAGAACCTTGCCTGCCACATCTTTTTTTAATTTTTTTTAATTTTAACTGTAATTTTTTTATATGTTAATATTTATATTACTTATAAATTGCACAAATTTTAAATACTTAAAAAATATTTAGATTTGTCACGAATTTAAAATAAAAAATAAAAAAGAGAGAGAGAGAGAGAGAGCCGGCTCGGCACGCTAAGGCCCAAGCCAAAGCTCAAGTCGAGCCTAAATTTTTTGGCCGATCTTTTTCTCGGCTCGACTCTGGCCAAAAAGAGCTCTAAGTATTTTTACTCGAGCTCAGCTCGAGCAAAAGGTTGCGGCTCGCGGCTCGTTGACATCCCTAATTGAAGTTCTCTTAGTACTTACATGAACACAACTAAAGAATGATGATTGAATATTAGATTATTCAAGGTTTCCTTGGTCGAGATGGATATTGGCCTCAAAAGTAAAGGCAAGAGGTAAAATAATCATCAAAATGCATGACATAATTATTTTTTTCGACGAGCATTATACGTAAGCATAAAAAATTGTTCACTGAATGGGAAGCATTATATGTAAGCAATAGTACCGTTGTCTGTAATTACAGAAGCAACTGATTCATCAAGATCTCCAGAATTTCCAATACATGTTGTGCACCCATAGCCAACGATGTGGAAGCCTTGTTGGTTCAAGTAACTTTGCAGGCCGCTGCAAGAGATCAGAAAATAAATCAGCAACTAACATCAAGTAGTTTCCCCTAGGGAAAGGGGAGAAAATGATCTTAATACAAAAATTTCCAGCAATCTTGATCATCACCTCTGGAGCAAATATTTTGTGACCACCCCGGAACCTGGGGCAAGACTTGTTTTAACCCATGGTTTAACCTATGCAATGATCATCATAACTGTGTGAGAAAGCTGAGCTCTTGGCATGATCTTGTACTCGAGTAAATCAAGTGGTAAATCATATCTCAGCATAGCTGCAGATAGATAAATACAAAGAATTACATGTAACACTGAACACCAGATCGTAAGAGAAGAAACTAACCTCCAACCCCAATTCACATGCCTTCTTAGCAACAAGACCCGCTCCAAGCATCACACTTGGGTTTGAAGTGTTTGTGCAACTTGTTATAGCTGCTATAACAACACTTCCATGCTTAAGTTCTGCAGGTTGCCCATGGTATGTAAACTTCACAACTTTCTCCTGTTCTTCCTTTGGTACAGCAAATCCCTGCATAAATCCAGATGAAAGGTTACAAATAAACTCACAAATCAACACAAAATTGTGAAATAAAAGAAACTAATGAAGGTCAATAAATTTGTGTACACAACTCCAGCAAAAATGCATATATTCTTCTATTTACACGCTGCACTTGATGCAAAAAGTCAGCCTTAAAACTAAAGTGGTTGGGCCAATGAAATGGGAATGACAAACTAAAGATTTAAGATTATCTGAATACATAATTACGAGAGAATCCAAACTCTAAAAGCAGCAAAACACTGACTATTTATCCTTACCATGGTACACTAGCATCTCTTGAAACACTAAATTTGATTTTCCCAATTTTTCTTCTTTTTCATAATGATAATGACTTTGGTATTATGTAGTTTTGCGGTAATTGTGTTCCTGATTCAAAATTGGCCAAATGTGCTTGAGACCCAAAATGCCTTATTTATTGTTTCTAGTGCACTCAGGTATGTTTGGCTTTCTGAAAGGACCCAATTTATTTTAATCTCTATCAAAATCCTTTATTCTTAGCACTGAATATCATGTCTTTTAATACGCGTGGATGAGGGTTGAAGGATAGAGTGATTGCAGACTTATGAACCTCGAAGGCATATCAAATTCACATCACCTTTTTTGTCAGAAATCACATAAATTACAGAGGCATAATCAGAACGAGAAAATAAGTCTGTCAAACTTTGCATCAACATAGGATGAGGGGTATTAATCTCATTCTCGTGCTCTTCAGAGGAAAGAAAAAAAAGGCAAAATAAAGGAAAAGTATAAATGGAAGAAGAAACAAAGCCTTTGTTTGGCCATTTTTTTCCCTTAAGTTCCACTTTTCAAGAAATGAGGGGTGAATAAGTGGGAAGTACTTGTGGGTCCAACAAAATGCGTAGTTAAAATTAATGTTCGACTTTGAAAAGTAAAATTAAGTAGAAGGAAATGAAACACAAACAAAGGACAAGTGTGAGCTAATTGATACTATAATGATTAAGAATCTAATAGGAGCTGACTAAATAAAACTTTCTGAAAATATAGTCTAAGAACATAATCATCTGTTATAGTTCGGCAAGGGTTCATGACAGGAGAGGTATATGGTGGTGCTACAATTGGGTTTTTGATCTTCTTGAGCCCCTGTTTGACAACCATTATTTGAAAACTCTTTTTTCTACATTCATTTTCAACCACATTCACACAATAAAATATTCTGCACGTAAATCCAAAACTTTTCCCTACTTTTTAACCACACTCCCAAAACTCACTATTCAAAACATTGTTTAGGCCAAATAATGGCCATCAAACAGGGACTGAAAGCTTTTCCCTCTTTAACTTTCGACAGACGAGAATTTTCAATCTTGTCTAAAGTTAAGCCAAACTTTTAACTTCTGTTGCAAAGAAAAACAGGAAAAAAATTGTTCTTTCCATGTAAGGGAATTTCTTCACAGAGAAAAGAGAGGATTTTGACTGAGAACACCACCTAGGTCTTCTCCTAGTCAAAAGTATAGCTTTTAAGATAACATTTTGTACGATTAGAAATAACACTCTCTTCTCCTTTTCAACTGATCAATATACCTCTCAAGAAAAGTAGCTATTTGAAGAAAATATTTTTTGAAGGGATGTTCTAATTTAATTAGGTTTGTTTAAAGTAGCGTATGAAGCGAGCACAAGGATTCATCAAAAGCACATTGCATCTTACCTTGAATCCAACTTTATTGTCAAGACATGAATGCCAATCAACCTTCATATCTTTTAAAGGAACACGATCATGAGGCCTAAAGCAGCAAGAACTTGTCATTCCGTGTTTGTAAACATAGATATCACAACTTCAGTGGTCTCATAAAGCATATAACATACCTTTTTGGTCCTGAAATACAGGGCTCAACATCGGCAAGATCTAAGTCCAGATAAGATGAGTACACCCTCTCTTGTTCAGGCTAGATCATGAATATCATTGCAATAAAGCTCACGCTTTTCTGATAAGACTAAAATCATGACGTTTGGGTAGCAGACAAATGAGTGAAAATAATTTACCTCATTGTAGTCAACAAACATTTTGTTTGCACGCAAATATGCCTCAATCATTGCAATCTACACCAGGTTAAAGTAACAATGGTCATGACCATGCTCCATGTAAATCATGAAAAATCTGGATAACTAAAAAAATTAATCAACTTACTGTCTCGTCACTTCGTCCAGTTAATTTAAGATATTGTAGAGTGACGTGGTCCACAGGGAAGAACCCCATGGTAGCTCCATACTCAGGAGACATATTTGCAATTGTTGCTCTATCTGCTAATGATAATTGGCTCATGCCTCCACCTACACACATCGTACGTACACAGATTAAGAAAAATTATAATTTAATAAACTTTTCAAGCATTGTGGTTAAGATGAAACGTTACCATAAAACTCAACGAACTTGCCAACCACACCATGCTTTCTCAACATTTGGGTCACGGTTAAGACCAAATCAGTTGCAGTAACCCCATCGTTCAATTTCCCAGACAACTTAAATCCAACAACACCAGGCAGAACCATGCTCATTGGCTACCAAATTAGAGAAAGAAAAGAAATTAATAACAAATTCAAGGTGCTTTGAATTCAACAAATGCTAAATTGTAGTATAATATTTCTATCCTTCCAGGAGGTCCAAAGTGAATATGTGAAACAAGAAGCAATTAATAAAAAAAAAAAACAGAGAGGAGACGATGTGAAAGGTATACGTCAAACCATAAATATAGCTGACATATTGACCCCCTTCATAATGAATTGAAATCTATCATAAATGACTAACCTGTCAACTCCTCTCCATGGTCACGCAAGATTCAGTGTTTGAGAATAAATTCATTAAGTAAAGAGGGCGAAGGTACCTGGCCAAGCATTGTTGCTTCTGCTTCAATTCCTCCAACCCCCCATCCAGCAACACCAAGTCCATCAATCATGGTTGTATGAGAATCAGTACCGACAACGCTATCAGGGTATAGAATACCATCAGTATTGAAAACAACTCGTCCAAGATATTCCAGATTCACCTGAAAAATAAAGCAATTTCATCAATATCAACAAGTATATCTATAAACATATCGAAAGATGACAGTCCCCAGTTTATTTACACAACCAAGTATCTCCCAACAGTAATATCAGGCTAAAAAAAAAAAATTTGAAAACGTTTGGGAACTGAGAAACATTGTATCAAGGTGCCAAAACTGTACCTGATGGACAATACCAGAACCAGGAGGAACAACAAGCATATTGCGGAAGGCAGTGGATCCCCATTTAAGAAAAGCAAATCTCTCTTTGTTTCTCTTGAATTCAAGGTCCATGTTAGCCTGCACAGCATTTTCTGATCTGGCAAAATCAACCTGGACAGAGTGGTCGATGACAAGGTCTACAGGAACCTGGACAGAACATTATTGTACAACACACGTTAGGCAATATTAGGAAAACATTATGTGAATGATGTTTTATCAGGATATCAAATAAAGTATGACACTTAAATAGGTTGTGCCATGTTTTAACATGAAAAATTTAAGGAAAGACTTAAACATAGTCTCAATTTTTCTTCTTCCTTCTTACACAATTACTTCAAGAAATTCTTCCACACGACATTGGCTATTTCCAGTCAAAAACATAATGCACTGTGACCTTATATACTATTTGCTCTACATATTATGAGCAATAGTTTTTGCTACTACCAAAAACGCATTGCGCGGATATTATTTTGCAGAGGAAAAGCAGTGTACCAAGGGATTGATCTTGTCCGGATCACTGCCAAGGTTCTTCATCGCATCCCGCATAGAAGCGAGGTCAACCACAGCTGGAACTCCAGTAAAATCCTATTACAGAAAAGTAGAAGCTTTACAGGAAGATGATAAAAATTTATTCTATAACCATCAGTTTAACACCAAGCTACCCTCTCACCTGTAACAAAACACGGGCTGGCTTAAAGGGAATTTCAACTTGCTTGGGCGCAGAATTTTCCCAATCGATGATCTTTTGAACATCTTCCTTGGTAACTTGGAAGTTGTCGCAATTTCGTATAGCGGATTCTAAAAGTATCCTAATTGAATATGGAAGTTTGTCTGCAAGAATGGGTATCACAGATAAGGAATGTAAGATTCATTCTAGAGTAGAAGTAATAAATAAACATAAACATCAAGACTATGATAAAAATTATCTAGAAATATGAATGGCCTGAAATGTCTCCAACAACGCCAAAAACACATGACATCAATTAGAAGACGAGATGAAATCGGCAGACTGAAAACTTTGACATAATAAACTCCTCTGAGAAATGTCAATATAAAGTGTAATTGGTCTACAGTTATACATGCACAAACATAAAAAGGACAGTAGTATTCAAGTGGTGCAAAAATTAGTCACATACCAATTCTAGGATCATTCAAAGCAGGAAGGCTGTAAAACTTTCCAAACTCGCCTCCTCCGGGCTTGGGAAGAGCAGTAAAAATTCCCTTGAAAGGATTTTCAGAAGCTGCTTGAATTGGAAATATTCATTAAAACATAAACCACAGTAAAGCAATGAAAGATAATCGTGATTGCATAATTATTGGAAGTATCATTTCAACGGGGCAGGGGAGGCTGGGAGCAACTTCAATAATCAAAATGCAGCCTGTCAGGACTGGCAAATACTGAACATATATTAACATCAAATAGCGATTGAGAGGCCTCTAATTATTTCACATAGATGAGCCCAACGCCATTCAATAAAATTCATTATGTGATAAACAAAATAAAGGAAGGAAACTAAAAAAAAATGACAAAAAATAACAGATTATGCGGTGGAGAGGGGAGAGTTGGGGGGGGGGAGGGTCAACCTCAGATTATTGATCTCCATTAACATAAAAATTGTATCACTTTCCTAGTGAAATTACAAAATTGAAACAAAGAAGAATAGTATGTAAATACATCATCAAGTGAATCAATTGAAATCTAGATTATCTCTACATGCATTCCTACCTCATCAATTTTTTTCGAACATATAAATACATGCAGTTTTTTCATTTAAAATTTGAAAACAAGAAAAATAATATCAACTTTGCCAGTCCATTGTAATGTGAGAATTACGATTTCCAAAGACCAGACCCCAAAGAGAGCAATTCATTATCCTCCACTTTAAAATGTTTGAGACAATAAAAAGAAATAGTTCATAATTAAAACCTCACAAAAAAGAAATGTCTTCATTATCACCCCAGGAGGTAATAGTTGAATAATTCTATGTGCAAGCTTTGGAAAACCAATTTGCACAAGAAGTTCATGAGTTCCATAATTTGACTATAATGGAAAGCCAAGAGATCAGGTGCGTATGAGTGTGTGCAGGTAGGCAACGAATGGTCATCTGCTCTTAAAGGCAAGCACCACCAACATAGGTCAATTGAATTGAAGTCAAGAATACATTCCCCTAAATATTCAAATGCAAACCACTGGTTGAACTATGTTTTTAAAACGTTGATAGATAGATAAACAAAAGAACAATGAATCAAAATCTCACAACAAGCAATAAGCACTGTACAAGCACATAGCAGTCTCACACGAACCAAAAAAACCGATTAGATGAACAATAAATCCACATTTACTCAAAAAGGAAAAAAAATCAAACTCAAACCAACTCAGATAGCACGAAAGAAAACAGATCACGATTCAATCATTAACAAATCATAATTCAATTAGAAAATGAAGCAAATTATACCCATGGTTGCGATCTTGCGTTCTAAGCGTTCGAGGACAGGGGAAGCGGTTCTGATCTGAGCTCTAAGACTGACAGGCGATCGCCAGTCAACACCGTGACTCCAACGGAGAGCAGATGATCGGAGCGACGACGAGAAGCTCCGCGATCGAAAACTGACGCTCGAGAGAGAAGAAAAACGAACCGAATCCTGCTTCGCTGAGGTTCTAGAAGCGACAACTGATGAAAATGAAGGAGCAGAAGCAGATAAGGTGGAAGCGGTGCGGATTCTACAAGCTCTCAGTATCGATGATGATGAGCAGTATGTGGGTAAATACATGACGATTTAAAGATATCTCTTGTTATTATTGTTACAACCAAACCCTAGGGAGCAGTACAAAATCCCTTTTAATTATATGTCAATCTATATAGATACAGATGCGTGTATGTATAGATGAGTGGGAGCTGCGAAAATGAGCCGAGGAATGTGACTGTCAATTGGCAGCTAGTGAAGAGGGGATGGAGTTTTGATAAGGTGAGATGAGGCGTAGGCAATGTGAGGTGTGAGTAGAGTGTGGAACGTTGGATATGCAGCTGAGGGAGATTAACGGTTGAGATTTAAGATATCCACACGCGTGAAAAGAGGAGAGTTTGCTACTTTTTCATTTGACCGTTTTATTTTACGCTTTTTGTTTGGAAAAAAGGAATTGTTAAAAAGAAGAAAAAATTGAAAAATAAAATAAAAAGAGTGAATTTGATCTTCTAAACACGTGTTTAGGTGACAAACAAACTATCCATTAATATAGTGTATCAACTAAACATGTTTGGTTTGGATTGAAATTCAATTAAAATTTCAAGTCAAAGTCAACAATTAATTTTAACCACATATTTTATCGGATTCACAACTTTTTAACCATACATTTCATCAATTTTTATCAAAATCTACTAAAAATTTAATTTTAATTTCTACCAAACAGGGGCTAAGTACGGTGTCTAGGAGATCATTATTACTCATAAAAAGAGTTTCTAATTTTATACCTTTGTCTACTTAAATTTGATGACAAATTATTAAAAAGGAAAAAAAAAATGTGATTCTTCTAAAATCTAATTAGTTTGTCTAGATGATTAGATTAAATCAAATTGATATGCTTGCATCACGTTCAATTTATGCCTATTTTAAACCACTAAATTGAATTAGTCTACGAGCCTAGCCATTTTGATCTAATGTTTAAATAGGTCGAGTCATCCCAAGCTTGATATATACCGCTCTTTTTGTTATCACTAAAATCCCATTATATTGTTAGACGACTCATATTTTACGAAGGTGAAATAATTATCAACTATTTTGATGAAGTATCAATACTTCTTTTTTTTTTTGGTTGACACATGAACCCACAACCGCTATCCGTGAGTGTGTACTAGGTAAATTTCGTTCCATGTACAGTAGTTCGCAAACCATACAGGAGAGATAAACCGTACTAAGCAAGCCTGGTGTGATGGACTCGATCGAGGAAGTGTTGGCAAGATATTCAAACTCGTAACATTCGGTCTCCGAGTTCACCTACTCCACCAACTCGGTCACTTCGAAAGAGGTGATGAAGTATCAATACTTAACACGCCCAATATTTGAGTATGTTTTGGAGGTGTTTATAAATAAATAATGAATAAGTGAATAGTACTTTTGAATTTCTCAAAATGTATATATAAGTAATGTGAGTGTTAATAAACATATTTCAAAACTTAAAAATTGAATACCAAGAATATTAAAATTATGAATGCTAATTATTAAGCCCGATTTGACGATACTTTTTTTTTTTTTTCAAATTATAAGTTGGTCAAAGTTTATTTTTAACCACATATTTTATGAAATCAATCAAATTATAATATCAAAAAAGTTTTGTCACACGGAAAAATACGTCATGGCATGCGATGTCTCAGCGCATGTTCAATCTCTCTATTGGCAAGTATTTGTTAGGAGATGGCAACAGACAGCGACGTGCGATTAGATAATCGACCGCTGGCATCATCTTCATTTGTCTCGTGGCCTCCGCGCTCTGCACTGTCCCACAGAGTGAACGTGGAGTGCACAGTTTCAACTTTAATAATTTATAAATGAATTGTTAATAATTCCTAGGTAACATGGCATATATTTTATAACTAAAATATTATATTTAAATTTTTTTTATTAATCGCTTATCATCTAATGCTCATTTCAATTTTAAATTCTGAAAAAACTTATTTTCACATTGCTCCATAAGGACCGTGGAAGTGCTAAAAGTTTTAAATCGATTCAAAGGTTTATCATTTAACTTAATTTAGATAATAATAAAATCTAAGATTATGAATTAACAAGTATCTAGATTTTTTTTTGGTTGTTATATACGTGTTTCAGTCTTTCACCTTTTGAAAATTTGATAATATTTAGTTTTCATACTATAATACATCTTAAATTTGCAAAGATTTTGATTGAATATATTTCGACAACACCGACAAATTCCCACAAAGAAAATGTCGCCTTAATCTACCAAATCAATTATCGATCGATTTGATTACTTTGTCGAGCTGGGCCTTGAGCAGATACCCAACATTTCTTTATCAGTTTGGACTAGAATCTTCATCTTTCCTTAAATACTACTTGACTTCACACACACGCGGCCGCGCGCGCAGGACAACCAAAATTTTGGCAAAAAACTACTGTTTGCCCCAATTTGTTTCAGCTTGAAAAGTGAATTAAAATTTAAGTCAAAATCAATAATTAATTATAATAATATATTTTATGGGATTTACAACATTTAACAATACATTTCATCAACTTTTATTAAAATTTACTAAAAACTAATTTTTTTTTGGAAACCAAAGAGAGGTATTATAATTTTTTTTAGGTCAACATGATGTTCTGCAAGTACACTGTGTTCTACATTTTTGTCAATTCTTTTTATGCCAATGTGAATGCAATTTGAATCTTGAAATCATTATAAAATATGATAGACTTTTAACTTTTTTTATAATTAAAAGTTTTAACAAAAAAAATTACAACTCGACTTAAACTCGTCATTTTATAAAAATATTTTATTCTTTCTTGAATGCACGTATGACAATTCCAATTTTCATTGCTTCAACGATAAATGGTATTAAATGGAAGACTTTACCAGGAGTGTTCTACGATATTGAGAGACAGTCGAAATACATTGTTATGAATTGTGACAACAAGAAATTATAAGAAAGTGGTACAAGACAAACTTGCTAGAATCTACCACCTAAATATGTATGAAGAGGATTCTACAGAATTAATCTGTATAATCAAAGTGATTTTCACCATCCATTCCGAGGAGCCTCATTTATAAACTATCCAAATTGAGCCCCTAACAATCATTATCTTCAAATTATTTTTTCTACATGCTCATTTTAAATCACACATTCACATGATAAAATATTCTGCACGTAAATCAAAAAGATTTCTCTACTTTTTAATCATGCATTCTCTTGGAAAAACACTATTCAAAACTTTGTTTTTTACAATTAATGTTTGTCAAACATGGGTTATGCAAGTTTTAGCGTTGTAACATTTTTCATCAATAATTGTTAATGAATGTGCGTTGGGATTCGTTGTGGATAGTATAGTAAGTAATTTTGTAAAAATCATGGATAATGTTGAGATTCCTATTAGTCAACTACAATAATGATGCCGCATGATGCGTCAAAGTTGCTTATGCTGTCTCCAATTAATTCATTGTCGAATTCGAAATGGCTTATTTCATCGAAGGACTTAATGAACACATAGTTCAAGATCCTATATATTTTGAGAAAATATCTGAAAATCGAGATTTCTTTTGACTCTCCCGTGTGATCATTTACATTCACCTTCGTTAATTTTTACATCTCTCAAACATAAAATGGTGTCATTGACTATCAATAATGATTATAAAATTGATGACCCACAACTAATAGAAGGGTTATTGCACGAGAAACATAGTTTTCAATGTTACACGCTCAATATTTTTAAGATTGAAGATCTGATTGTCAAATATATGCAATGATTTTCAATAAGAATCGATGTCCCTCGATGTGAGAGGTTCTCTCATTATATAGAACCAAACTCATAACTAAATATGGTAAAAGCAATCTATCTATATATGGTACAATTTTAATGATAATATAATCGTAATCTTCAACGCT
>CAIGRF010167225.1:6928-17418 GCA_903798235.1 Fraxinus ornus
CAAATCAAAAACCTTTTTCCTCCAATGGACACAGAAAATCTAGTCTATTTCAAACACCATTTGAACACAAAACATTCCACCTCAAAATTTGATTTTAACGAGATTCGAGAAATCAATGCGCATAAGTTGCAAACAACAATCGCTCCTCATAGACATCCTCAAACAAAAATGCAAAACCATAAAACAAATCCAACAAGTCCATGCCCAAGCCATTTCAAGAGGCCTCCTTTCACTCCACCCCACTCCCCTCTTCACTCAAATCCTCCAATCATCCACTTCTTCACAAATTTCATCCATTCAATACATCTCAAAAATTTTCAATCTCATTCCCTATCGTTCAACTTTCCATTATAATATCATGATCCGGGCATGTTCTATACTCTTTACTCCACACACTGGCTTGATGTTTTTCAACAAAATGCGCCAAGAATCAATCCCACCTGATTTTCATACATACCCTTTTGTTATAAAAGCTTGTGGTTGTTTGCAGAATGGGCTTTCGCTTGCCAAAATTCTTCATTCTGAAGCAGTTAAATTTGGGTTCTCGGATGATATTTTTGTGTTCAATTCACTTGCATGTATATACTGTAAAAATGGGGAAATTGAGCTTGCAAACAAAATGTTTGATGAATGTTTGTATAGAGATGTGGTTACTTATAATGTGATGATTGATGGGTTTGTAAAGGCTGGCGAGATTGATAAAGCCCGGTATCTGTTTGACGAAATGCCTGAAAGAGATGCTGTTTCTTGGGGTACCCTTTTGGCGGGGTACGCGAAAACGAATCGGTGCAAGGAAGTTGTCGAGCTATTTGATCATATGGTTGCTTCCAAGGTGAAGTTTGATAATGTTGCTTTGGTTTCGATGCTCTCAGCTTGTGCACAGCTAGGGGAGATTGAAAAAGGGAAGATGGTACATGAATATATATGGAAGAATGGGATAAGAGTAGATTCGTATTTGGGGACTGGATTGGTGGATATGCATGCAAAATGTGGATGCATTGAGATTGCTATGGGAGTTTTCGAGTCGTGTGGCAAAAAGAATGTGCCTTTATGGAATGCGATGCTTGTCGGATTGGCCATGCATGGCCGAGGAAATTTGTTACTTAAGTACTTCACAAGAATGGTGGAAGTTGGTGTACAACCTGAAGGAGTGACCATTTTAGGAGTGTTAGTTGGTTGCAGCCACTCGGGGCTTATCAACTCTGCAAAGTGGATTTTCAGAAATATGGAGAGTGTTTTTGGTGTCCAACGAGAGCTAAAGCATTATGGGTGCATGGCAGATTTGCTCGGCCGTGCAGGTTTGATTGAAGAAGCCATGGAGATGATCGAAGCAATGCCAATGGTAGGCGATGTGTTTGTGTGGGGAGGTTTGCTTGGAGGATGTAAATTACATGGGAACGTTGAGGTAGCAGAAGTTGCAGCCAAGCATGTGATCGAGGTGAAACCAGAAGATGGTGGGGTGTATTCGGCAATGGCTAATGTGTACGCAAATTCACAGCGATGGGACGACTTGGTGAAGGTAAGGAAATTGAAGGATTGCAGATTTGGGATCAAGAAGAATGCGGGGTGTAGTTGTATTCAATTGAATGGGGTAAACCATGAGTTTGTTTCAGGAGATTGTTTGCATCCTCACACTGATGATATATATACAGTTTTGAATAGATTGGAACACCACCAATTTGAAGCATTTTAGCCATTGACATAGCGCATCTTCAATTTTTTGAATTCAAATTTCCCATATTCTATTCTTTAAGGCTTTTTCAGACTGGATAAGCTCTGCAGATTTGTCAGATTGTAGAGAATTTTGAAATGGGATGAAATNCCGGGCATGTTCTATACTCTTTACTCCACACACTGGCTTGATGTTTTTCAACAAAATGCGCCAAGAATCAATCCCACCTGATTTTCATACATACCCTTTTGTTATAAAAGCTTGTGGTTGTTTGCAGAATGGGCTTTCGCTTGCCAAAATTCTTCATTCTGAAGCAGTTAAATTTGGGTTCTCGGATGATATTTTTGTGTTCAATTCACTTGCATGTATATACTGTAAAAATGGGGAAATTGAGCTTGCAAACAAAATGTTTGATGAATGTTTGTATAGAGATGTGGTTACTTATAATGTGATGATTGATGGGTTTGTAAAGGCTGGCGAGATTGATAAAGCCCGGTATCTGTTTGACGAAATGCCTGAAAGAGATGCTGTTTCTTGGGGTACCCTTTTGGCGGGGTACGCGAAAACGAATCGGTGCAAGGAAGTTGTCGAGCTATTTGATCATATGGTTGCTTCCAAGGTGAAGTTTGATAATGTTGCTTTGGTTTCGATGCTCTCAGCTTGTGCACAGCTAGGGGAGATTGAAAAAGGGAAGATGGTACATGAATATATATGGAAGAATGGGATAAGAGTAGATTCGTATTTGGGGACTGGATTGGTGGATATGCATGCAAAATGTGGATGCATTGAGATTGCTATGGGAGTTTTCGAGTCGTGTGGCAAAAAGAATGTGCCTTTATGGAATGCGATGCTTGTCGGATTGGCCATGCATGGCCGAGGAAATTTGTTACTTAAGTACTTCACAAGAATGGTGGAAGTTGGTGTACAACCTGATGGAGTGACCATTTTAGGAGTGTTAGTTGGTTGCAGCCACTCGGGGCTTATCAACTCTGCAAAGTGGATTTTCAGAAATATGGAGAGTGTTTTTGGTGTCCAACGAGAGCTAAAGCATTATGGGTGCATGGCAGATTTGCTCGGCCGTGCAGGTTTGATTGAAGAAGCCATGGAGATGATCGAAGCAATGCCAATGGTAGGCGATGTGTTTGTGTGGGGAGGTTTGCTTGGAGGATGTAAATTACATGGGAACGTTGAGGTAGCAGAAGTTGCAGCCAAGCATGTGATCGAGGTGAAACCAGAAGATGGTGGGGTGTATTCGGCAATGGCTAATGTGTACGCAAATTCACAGCGATGGGACGACTTGGTGAAGGTAAGGAAATTGAAGGATTGCAGATTTGGGATCAAGAAGAATGCGGGGTGTAGTTGTATTCAATTGAATGGGGTAAACCATGAGTTTGTTTCAGGAGATTGTTTGCATCCTCACACTGATGATATATATACAGTTTTGAATAGATTGGAACACCACCAATTTGAAGCATTTTAGCCATTGACATAGCGCATCTTCAATTTTTTGAATTCAAATTTCCCATATTCTATTCTTTAAGGCTTTTTCAGACTGGATAAGCTCTGCAGATTTGTCAGATTGTAGAGAATTTTGAAATGGGATGAAATTGGTTTACCACCCATCCATATTTATAGACCCTGGATTAAAAAAATAAAAATTTTAAATTTGAATTAGGTGCCTGATTCATGATGACACCCTGCGCTATCAAATGTAGTCTGCATGGCTGTAAAAAGTAGCCATGCAGATTGCATGTTTTTCTCCCGAAACTCGCATCTAACGAGTCGAGAAGTGGAACAACTTGCCCCACTTAACTCCATAGGCAAATAGAGAACTTCCTTGATTGGATATAGACAGAAAAATTACATTGATTTATGTAAATACCCGATGAAAAAATGGTCAGACTGCAGATAGCCTCCAACTTGAAGGATGGGGCATCGGCTTTATGGGTTTAAGTTCGACATAGAATGCGCAGGGAGGGATGAATGCCTATTACTTCCTGTCGAAGAATAAAACAAACGATAAGGGGTAGATTTCTTTATTAGTGAGTACATTCAGATCCTTTATCAAAGGTATCATAGGTGCAAACGAAAGGGAAGAAGTGTAGAAGAATATACTGAGGAATTTTATAGACTGTGCTAGAAACAATATCGGTGAGATTGAGTAGCAAGTAGCCAGATTCATCAATGGTCTGAGAGAGGCAATTCAAGAGAGATTGAAACGAAAATTGATTTCGACTTTCTATGGAGCTGTTAGTCTAGCTCTAAAAGCTGAAACTCAACTTGCTAAATTCAGTAGGAAGTTTTATAATAGGATATTCTTCAATGAGCAACATGAAAGTCACCAGTTCAAGGTAACAAGCTTGCATTCCCCACTGCTGGAGATGTTTCACTTCCACCAGTAAGGCACTAGGCAAGCAACTCCTTGTCCCTTCTAAGGGTAACCCCTACAGCAAACCCATGCCACCTAAGTGTTTTGGATGTGGGCAACCAGGACACGAGTAATGAATGCCCTAACGAAGGCAAGTTAATGTGGTGGAATATGACAGTAAATCTGGGAAAGAGGAGTTGGCTCATGCTCAGGAGTCTTTTGAAGTTGTCGAAATCGTTGAACGGGGATGAGGCAGAGAGAACTATTGTATTGTCCAGAAGTTGCTAATGGCCCCTGGACAATAGCACTCCAACAAGAGACATGCTATCTTTAGAACCAAATGGACCGTGAATAAGAGGGTTTGAGATGTTATGGTGGATAGTGAAAGTACTGATAACATTATGTCAAAGTCCTTATTCAAGGCCCTTAATTTACCCACTGAAAAACGCCTTAAACCTGACAAAGTTGGTTGGGTAAAGAAAGGAGTCGATGCCACAGTCCAAGAATTGTTCATGGTACTTTTCTCAATTGGTAAGCATTTTAGGATGATGTAATTTGTCGTGTCATCGATATGGATGCCTGTCATGTTCTTTTAGAGAGGCCATGGCAATATGATGTTGAGGCCTTTCATTTGGAGGGACAACCAATATCCACTATGTTATCTTCATCCTCCAAGGCCCAAAATACATCGCCTACACTATTAACAGCCTTTGGTCCAAAAGTTGAACAGGTCTTTAAACAACAACAGAAAGTGATTATCTTCTGCTGCAGGAGTACAAAATTCAGAATTCTTCAAGTCCCGATGAATTGGCTGCACATTTGAAAGAATTTGGTGTTTTTGTTGGGTTTGTGACCCAAATTCATCGAGGATTTGAGTGATTTGGTATATTGGGCTTTGAATACATCTAAATACTATGGAGGAAAAAGGGATTGATGGCTGGATGCTCGAGCGTAGAGACAAAATTTTCAGCAGCTAGCTGCCACCCGCCTACCGCTCGCCTGGCGATTGAGCGCCACACCATTCTGGGTTTTCCTTGTTTTGTTTATTTCACGCGTTTTTTGACATAACTTCCATCTTTAGGGCTATTATTTGGGTTTGACATATACCTATATATATTTAGCTTCTCAGTACTTCAGCTTTTTTGGTGGACATTGCAGAATATCCAACATATTACTGAGATTCTCTCTCTTTTAGAGGCTTGTTTGTTTGCAAATTCTTCATCTCTTCCGGGTTAATTCGACGAAATTAATCCTTGTTACAGGTAAGTTCGCTTTGCTGATTGGCTCCTGAACCAATATTTTTCTAGCTTGCAAATAAATTGTTTGGACAAGGATCACGTGGAAAGATTGAGAAATTGGTCTCAATTCCCAACATTAGTTGACTAGGTTATTCAGCTAGTTCACAAGTTTGACTTTGTGGCCAATTACTCGTTGAGTATGATATTGATGTGAACCCACATAGCAGTCGTAGCTACGAAATTCACGACAGATTAGATCAAATCCATGAAAGCCACAAGAATCAAGACAATCGTCTACAATATCTTGACCATGTGATCACAAAACTTATGAACCTTACTTGAATTGTTGAACGTCACAAAAATCAATGAAGAATGTTAAGAAAGCAACGTGCCTTGCAATAATATCTCTCAAATTGTGTGTGTGTTACATTGAATGGAATGCATTCTATTTATATAGAACTCATAAAATCTAATTAAAAAGGGAATTAAACCTTAAAAGATATATAAAAAAAAAACTGTATAAGAGTTTTAACTAAAATAGAATTCTACACGGAATTTGGAAAATACGTGACCAGAGTTGTGCTATGTGGTCACATAGGCTTTTCTTCAAGCTTCGGTGAGGTTTCGATAAGGATGCATGCGGTTGCACCTCCCATATAACTATACGGTCACATAGTTGTCCCGAACAGCTTCTACCTCCTTTGTTTGAATTATATTCACCCATCTTGTTTCCACTTTCAAGCCCATTTGTAATTTATTCATTTGCTTGTTGTGACCGATGTTTCATCCATCGTAAATTGAACAAGTAATCACATAGCTTTTTTGATCTTCTTTATTCGTGACCTAATCACTAGTCCTTCTTCCACAATCAACGGATCATTGTTCTTGCTAACTCCCCTACCATGGTTCTCATCAGATATGATGCACCGAAACCTTAAGCACTATCAGGGACGGACCTAGCACCCGGCGAGGAGGCGATCGTCCATGCTGGATCCGTCGGAGTCATCAATACCGTGGGCGCTGCCATGGCACTGTTGCAGAGAAATAGAGAATGACGGGAAGAAGAAGAAAACAGACAGTGGGCCATTTTTTTTTTTTTTAGTTTTGGCCATTTTTTTTTTTTTTTGGTTGAGATAGTTGGGCATTTTCTTAAAAATTAGGCCCAATAAAATGAAATAATATCCAAACCCTTCCCTTCCTCCTTCAGTTTCTGTGATGCGGGGTTGAGAAAGGGAAATGGATAATGATGAATTAAGGTAGGGAGTGACGGAGCTGATTGATTTTGTTGGAGTAATAATGATGCCATAATGTACTTAGAGGACTATCCAAGGAGGCTAATTTTGGTGGAACGTGCAAAGGTAGGAACCTTCTTTAACTCCATATGCTTGTAAGTTGTGTCTTTTAAATTTTGTAGTGATCCTTCGATGGAAATCTTTAATTCTTGTGAGACTTGCAAAAGTATAGTGCATCAAAAATGTTGATTTGTAAAACACATCAATGCAAAACTGTATACATGATTTGGACTTTAGGTCGTGCATTTGCAAGTTCTCAAAAACTAAAATAGAGTTTTAGTTACTTTAATTACCAATTCCTTTTAGATATAACTGCAAAATTTTAGCAAATAGCAGACCACTATTGAGGTTTTAGGACAGGGTATGCTTATGTTTTATTTGTTCTTGAGTTGGGTTTGCCAATGGAAATCATTTTAATGACAATAAAAGTTTCCATTGGGCAGCTTTTGTTTGGTAAGTTAGATATTAAATTTGTCAGTTAGCTTTCTGTTTTCTTTCATTAGACTCTGGATCTTTCCAGATCCTTTATTCGTAACCGTGGTTTTTCAAATATGCATTATTTACTTAGACTGGTGATTTTGTAATTTGAATAATGGCATTTATTACTTGTTCTCGTAATATTTTATATCATTTTTGGTGTTAGCAACATAATATTTCTTTTAAAATTGCTTTTTTATTTAAATAAACTTACTTGTAAGTAAAAAATTTTAAGCTTAGTCTTATTTTCAATGTTATTTAATTAAATATTAATAAACGATATCGCTCTTACAATCGCTGATTGTCGACGGTCAATGTCCGCTCGGATTGAACTTTTGTGTTAGATCCGTCACTGAGCACTATATGGGCGTGTTCGGTAGAGATTAAAATCGGATTAAAATTGAAAAATTAACTGTTATTGTTGACTTTTATTAGACGAGTGGGACCCAATAACGACTATATTTTCAATTTTAATCGGATTAAAATCTATACCAAACAGAACAGGCTCTATGTATTCTTTCAGTTTAAACTCCAATATTTCAAAGTATACACCCTACTATCTAGTGACATCATAGAAGGGGTAAATTACGGCTGTGGTTGAAGTTTCGGCGAAATCTCAAATGAGTTATTAATTTGTCTCAACTGACTTCAATTTAGTTCCAAATAAAGTCACAAGGGTCCGTTTGATTGGTAGGGTGAAAAATGGGTGGAAAGAAAATGAATTATAGGGAAAATACTTGCCTAGAACTTGTTTTCAAGTGAATTGTTAATTAAATGTGTTTATTGGTATAATTTTTCACATGGTCCGTTTGACTTTGTTTTTCATGAAAATTGTCAATTAAATGGATAAAATTTCTTAAATTGGGGATAGAATTTGATTAGATTGCCAAAAAATAAAATCAAAATTTAAAAAAATAAAATCAAAATTGAAAAAAAAAATTGGTGTTCGTTTGGTTTTGTTTTACATGGAAATTGTCAATATAAAAGATAATATTTTTTACAATTGTGGATAGATTTTGTATCCATTGCCAAAAAAATAAATAAAAATAAATAAATAAATAAATAAATTAACATGGAAATCAAAGGTGGGAAAATGGTTTCCTTAAAAGTGGTGAAAATGGGGAATTTATTTTTCAAGTAAAACTTTCCTATCAAACAATCATTTTCCATGAAAAATGGAAAACAATTATGGAAAAAGTGGCTATCAAACATAGCCTAAATTTTAATTGTTTAAAGATTGTCACCAATTTGTCACATGTCCTCTTGTAAATTGATTAAAATTGCTTATTTGAGAGCTATACCACAATAGATTTTTCATGTACTAATTATTGCATGTCATGTCATGTCAATTTACCACTACCTACAACGTTAACTGTTGAGAAAAAAAAAATGGTAACATGCGCTTCAGTTTTACCTTTTCGTCTAAAGTGATCGTTGTTTTGCCATTTTTGTTTGAGAAATGCCAAATGAACATTAGGGTTGACATGGTCAGGCAATATCCCCCCAATAGGGGGCCGCCATTTGGCAATTGTGTCAACCCTTGTGTCAACACTTATGTTCATGTGGCATTTCTCTTTTTGTTTATAGTGTACAATATAGTACTTTTGCGAAAATATCAATTATGCTATGTGTTAGCTTGGGGACTCAGGTGATAAATGTAACAAAATTATGACATTTGATACTAAGATCCCGTTTGGCTTTGCTAAAAGTTGAATTTTTAGTAGATTTTGATAAAAGTTGATGAAACGTGTAGTTGAGAATTTATTAAAAATGATACGTTTCATGAAATGTGTGGTTAAATTACACATATTTGGCAAAATTTGAAAACTATTTATAAATAGTCAAATTTCATTTTCTAACACATTTCAATTGAATAAGTATTATACACTTACTCCTCATTTATTACTATATATTCACAAATTAAACTATTTATTGGTTGAGAAAAATAGAAATTTAATGACATAATTGTTATAAAATTAAAGGAATAAAAGAGAAATATAGAGAATAAATAGATAGTCAAAATTCAAATGTGTATTTTATTGATAATCAAAACCTGTATTTATAGGGTTTAAAATGGGAATTATAATTGAAATGAAATAAATTCTCTAAACTGGATAAGATTTATCTATGCATGATAATAATGCTATATTATCATCAATATCTATCTTATAGTTTTACGACACTCCCTTTTTTATGATTATTTACACAATTACTATCTCATTGAAACCGTGTTTGACAAAAACCCGATGGGGAAAATACCAACAAATGAAAAAAAAAACAAATAATTTGAAATAATAAACTACTGCCTCGTTAAAATCTTGCCAAGAAAATTCAATGGGACAAAACTTGATCCACGGAAAAATAGTACAGTCACTCTTGATTTCAATTCTTATATCAAGTGATCCATTACTTACATATTAATGTCTTCAATACTGATATCTTGTACGTCAATATTTTCAAATAATACCGTCTTCATACAAAATTTTTATATACCTTTAACGATTGTAGTAACATGATGATTCAAAAAAATAACTATTGTTGATCTTTTCAAGAGTTTCGTACATATTAGAGTATTATTTTGAGGGTAAATGTCTTGTATGTTATGGACATTCATCACGCAAATAATATGCCTCGTTAAAACTTTATTAGGAAAAATTATGTGAGAAAAATTCTAATTAAGGAAAAAGAGTACATTATTCTTCTGAATACGTCAGAAAAATTGCCTCATTAAAACTCTTACCAGAAAAATTCAATGCGACAAAACCTTGATCGAAGGAAAAAGAGTACAACGCGTATTCTCTCCCTCATGATATTTGCACTTGAATTGTACTTCAGACATATTATATCCTTCCAGGATAGTATCGAAACCATACAAGATAAATTGTCTATAATCACATTTATTACGTGCATATCAAATTCCCTGCATTGTCACGCTAATGAAATAGAGATTTATGATTACATCCACCACATGATAATTTATTTATCTATACAAGTCTGTGTGAAATTCATTATATAAAGAGTCGTACATTTCATACGACGACTTTATTTTTTTTATTTTCATTTCGCATAAGTATACATTTTTAGGTATTCAGACTGTAGATCCAGAAATTTCATGTTTCTCTAGTAAATTTAATATTACTAAGGTCGCGTCTAGAAACTTTAGGTTTCTCTAGTAAATTCAATTTTAGTATGATCGCGTCATTTTATTTAGCCATTCATTACTTCGATCGATATGTTTCAACGAACTTATTTCGATTCCCCACTATTCATAAAATGATAAGTACATCATGTGCAAAAGTATTGTCGCCCACCTTTTCTTATCTTTTTTTTATTATTCTATTTCTTTTTCCACGATAACATAACTTATCGAGATATCTCAATTTTCATTATTTCAGGTACCTGAACCTCTTCTGAGGTTTTATAATATGTTATATCTAAATACT
>CAIGRF010167250.1:0-27178 GCA_903798235.1 Fraxinus ornus
TATATATGCTCCAGCTTGAGGGGGAGTGTTAAAGGGTATTTAAGTCTTTTATGTAATACCTAGGGTTTCCTAAGTTCTTATTATAAATAGTTGGAGGCTAACACAACATGTGATTAAGTCTTCTTATTCTTTTACTTTAACAGTATTGTTACATTTTTTCTCCAATGAAAAGTTCATATCTTGGTAGTTAACTTTTTGCCCCCAATGGGGTAAAGAATCTTCAAGGCATTGGCTATAATAATCTAAGAATCATAGGAAGAAGTACTGGATAGAGAACCTCAATAATTTATCATGTTTCGCTTTGCGGAATATGGTAGTTAAGTTAATAACTTAACAGTGAAATGTGTCATGTTTAGCTTTTTTTTTTCCTATCGAACCTAGTCAATAATAACTATGATCCTAGGTCTTCGCTTTTTCTATATAGAGCCTGTTTGAGCTTCATTTTCCCCGAAGTGCATTTTGAAATAATATTTTGATGGAGAATGCGTGGTTAAAAAATAAGTAAATTTTTTTTGTTTGCATGTAATATTATTTTATTGGAGAATGTATATTTGAAAATAAGAGAGAGAAAAATGTATTTTAAAATAATGGAGAACAAACAAGGGTATAGATTATGCTATGTGTACCCATGGTTTCACATTCTCATTTATTTCGTTGTGCTGACTATTGTAGGCAACCAATGAAAATCTTCCCCCAAATGTAAGAAAACAGCTGGCAAAAGAATTGAAGAATCTTGATGATACACCTCCTGAGGGCATTATAGTAGGTGTAAATGATGATAACTTTTCAATTATATACGCTGATATCGATGGCCCGGGTATGAATTTTCCGCATATAGTCTTTTCCATTTTTTTCATCGAACATTTTTCCCTGATTGATCATATCTATTAGTCTATAACCTTGCAGCTGGGACTCCATATGAGAATGGTGTTTTCGTATGAGGTTAATATTGTCCAATGATTTCCCACGATCTCCCCCAGAGGTTTGTGAAGTTCTCAAAGAAATATAAGCCAAGTTTCTTTGATTTCTTAATGTCATTAAATCACATGTGATGGACGTGAACATTTGAGACCCAATTGGTGCTTTTTTTAGGCTATTTTCTGACCAAGATTTTTCATCCAAACATTGCCAAACATAGGTGAGATTTGTGTTAATGCATTGAAGAAAGATTGGAACCTACCCCAGTCTCGGACTGTGACATGTTTTAATTGTAAGTTCTCTCAAACTTGGTGGTTTACTACTACGTATGTTCTTTCCATAGAGATTGATAGAGCCATAACTTCTGAAGTGAATATGTTCCTTTTCGTCTTCTTTCGAATGACAGGTAATCAGATGCTTGTTGATTGAGCCATTTCCGGAATCATCTATAAATGAGCAGGCTGGCAGGATGCTGCTTGAAAATTACGAGGATTATGCTAGACATGCAAGGTAAGACATGTCATCCTAGTTTTATTTCGTTCTCTTCGTTATGACGTTTCACAAGTAGGAAGTTGATTACTCTTATTCATATGGTGCTAAGTAGACTTATCTTTCTTATGAGCTGTACTGCAGTCTTGGGCCAGAAAATATGATCTTTAATATTGTTTAGCCCCATCAAGTACTAGGTGCCGATCATATAGAGTTTGTCGTGATGTATGGATTTTTTATGACTATATAATGAATCATGAAACATGAAACATGCTTTTTAAGCTGAACATTTTCCCGGGGTTTAAAATGACAGGCTTTACACTGGAATACACGCTCTGAAGCCGAAGCTAAAGTTCAAAACAGGAGTTATTTCCGAGTCTACCATTACCCGAAATGTTGATCAGACGATCTCCTCTGTTAAGAGTGCTGACCAGAAGAATGCAGTACCAGGTCCCACATCTTCATAAGCCCCAAAACTCGAAAACAGTCAAGATCAGCCGGCTGTCATAACTTCAACAACTGAGACGGGAGTTGGCGGATCAATGACAGCTCCATTGACACAGAAGAAATTAGTTGGGCTGTCAAAAGCTCCCACAGACAAAAAGAAGATGGATACAAGAAAGAAAAGCTTGAAGAGATTGTAAAAGTTCCATGGATTTTGTGGCTCATGGTTCCTGTTTATCCAATTGAACATAATTTTCGGACAAAAATTTCTCTCTCATTGATATATTAAATTCGAGGTTTTCGATTCAACTGCTCCATTTTAGTATTTCGTTTTTGGTTTTTTTAAGGTTTGGTTCTGACATTATTTCTTGAATCTATGTTGTATATTTTAGAATTAGAGTAATTCATGAATCAAATAAACAGAAGTACTCGTAGATTACAATCTGAGTTAGCAGAGCATAAGTTCTAGATTAATACACACGGAATACAAAAACTGACCATCAAAGAACAAAAAGCAGGTAGGATGGGTAATTCTTCACGGACAGAGAAAGGTTGGTAAGGTCGAGTGACATCTTATGTTCAACGCATTGCTTGGATATAGCCAAATAAATAGAATTCGACAAGCAATGCAGAAATGTAGAATCACATAATGATCAGTCTCCACACACGACAAACATTTAAGACGCCAGCCACTTGCAGAAGGCACATCCATTCATCGGCCCAAGCGCGAGGGAATGCTAGCCATTTGATACAAGAATGAGAAATGTCGAAAGCATTATATTATTAATAGAATGTCGAAAAAGGAAACTAGAAACCCAATATAATAGTTCACCCTACCCATTATTTATAGATGCATAGAATTAATATGTAGTTAAGGTAGGATATCACTTGGCCATCATAATCTTGACAAACTCTTCACAATTGATTTGTCCGTCACCATCAACATCGGCCTCTCTAAGCATCTCATCAACTTCCTCATCTGTCAGTTTCATGCCAAGGTACGCCATGACGTGGCGCAGCTCGGCAGCGGAGATGAACCCGTTCTGGTCCTTGTCAAAAGCACGGAACGCTTCCTTCAGTTCCTCTTCCTCTTCAGAGTCAGTATCCCTCATCTTCCTGGCCACAAGGTTCAAAAATTCTGGGAAATCAATGGTTCCATTACCGTCAGCGTCCACCTCGTTAATCATATCCTGGAGCTCGGCCTCTGTTGGATTCTGCCCCAGAGATCTCATTACGGTTCCTAGCTCCTTGGTCGTAATGCAACCTGAGCAAAATATTTGTTATAAAACTAATTACTTAACGAAGCTACAAAATGGAGATCTCTAAATCAGGCATACGACGAAGTCTCCATTTATCCATGATATGATTCAAGCAACTGATGCAATAGAATGATCAAAAACATTTATAAACCATCTTACACAAAAATAACGTTTCAATTAATGTTCATTAGCAAATTACATCCTTTCACCAATGAAATTACTCTGTGATTTGTTAAGAACTAGGGATTTTTGCAGGAGATCAACAATAGTCCAATATTATCTTCATCTCACAGCATAAAGATAGAATTTCGAGAATTCATAAACTTCTAACAGGGATAACAAATAACCGGTCCAGGATAGCAAGCAAGAGGCCGTCGCTCCGTAAACAGTAATAATCATTTATTTCTATCACTTTGACACAACTGAATAATCTATTCTTGAGTAGAGACGAAGAGCATGTGCTAATCCCAATGTCAATAAGGGATTTCACATGTCCCATGCTATGATTCTATCAGCTCTTGTTTGAGCCCCATTTTTTGAAAAAAAAAAAAAATGCATTTTTGAATAGTGTTTTGATCTCATTTCAATCACGTTATTCAATAAAATAATATTACACGTAAATCTAAAACTTTTTCTTATTTTTTAACCACACATTTCCCATCAATACACTATTCAAAAATGCAAGCTCAAACACGTGTAAACCTATCGCCTATTATTATCTGGCTGCAATTTCTCCTTATCACACATCCATAGATCCAGCTACAGCATTTACCTCATTTTCGAAGTATGTCAAGAAAAAGTATGTTCTCCCATGTTATTCAAACAAATTCTGGGCTCTAGCATTATCCCATCACAATTATTATCATCATTTTCATTTTCCAACAAAACTGAAGATCAGAATAAGAACCATTGTTGCGAATCAAAGATCAACAAACCTATAGTCCCCTTCATTTTCTAATGCAAGCCCCTGTTTGGTACAGAATAAATTTTTATTATCATTCTTCTACTTATTTTTACCTACACATTCTTTAATATAAATAATATTTTCCATCACATCAATATTTTTTCCTTCTTTTTCAACCACACATTCTCCATCAATCGACTATTCCAAAATACATTCTTCCAAAATAATATGACTCAAACACACCCCAAAAGTCAAGACTTACTTTCAAGAAAAAGTAAAATTTTGTTAGTAAAAAAATAACTTTGGAAATTACATTTCATAAAATAAGTAATTACATTTAAGCACAGCCAAACATGGCCCGAGTACAACTCACTATTCAAAAGAGCAGCTGAAATCAACCAACCCACAGAAAAGCAGCATAACGATTTAAGCGTAGTAGCTCGTCTAAGGTTTCAGGACAAAAATAGAGGCAGTTTTGAGTGCTTAGGTGCCAATTTCGGGTGAGGAAATGCTAATTGATCCTTCTTAGTGTTGGAACGCGAAAGCATAATTACCCAGAAATTAAAAAAATTCTTTAATTCAATAAATAAGATCTTCTAGATGTTCACATGTATGTTATGTCAAGAATAAATGATTCAAATTTTTACCTAAATTCGATGAGTAATTCTTGAATTAATTATGAATCACGAACTTCTAACATTTTTGTATCACGAGCATCCAACCTTTTAATTCTAAGAATTTGAAGCTCCAAACCTCCAAATCTTCTATGATATTCTTCAAAGCAAGACTAAACCGGTGAATAGACACTTTCTTTTAATTAAATCAAGAAATTAATTATTGGACCGGACAATAAGAAAAATATTTTTTTCTCTCTCTCCAATTTGAACACCATAGAATTATATGTTATGATTGTTCTAGAAATTCTATGTCCATTTAGTCTCTAATTATAGAGATAAAGATATTTCAATCCATGCACAATAATAATTCCAATTTCAAATAAAAGTCTTAATTAAAATCAAAATAGGAGTTTTAAATAAGTGGAAATTATATAAAACCAGATTTTTTAGATTGCTATTTCAAAATTCAGATTTAAAGTTTATTTATACAAACATCAGATGATATTGACGATTGAATTAATTTATATAGCAACCTTACATCCATTCACCCCAACTCACGCCTCCAAGCCCTAAATTTTCCCTTATTCTCTTTCTATCTGCTTCTCTACCCATCTCTAATAGCATCGCTCTTTAACATCGCTCACCGACGATGAGCAACGTGCAATCTATGTGCGCGACACAACGCAAGCGAGCTTCGCTGCGTGTACTTTCGTTAGCGCGACTATGAGTGGTAGTGGCTGGTTTGATTAGCCGATTAGGATGTTGCAGAGGCACGGTGGATAAGGTAGTTTTTATGTCATGTCGGCGTCATGGTGTGGAGGGAGTATTTCTGTTGGTGGCGATTGTTGATTGGAGCAGTCGATGTTGGTGGCGATTGTTGATTGCTGTTGTTGAGGAATGGGTATGGAAGTACCAGCGAGAGCAATGGTCGCGTGGTTTAGGGTTTGAAGAGGTGAGATGGATTGTTGAGGTTTGGGCTGTTCTGAGGATGTGGTGGTGAATCTATTGGTGGATCTGGCGGTGGTAGATTTGGCGGTGGCAATGGTGGTTTTGTAGTTGAAGATGTGGTTTGTTGGTTGTGACCTAAAAATTTGAGTCGTGATTAATAAATTGGTTAATTTTTGACCAATTATTTGAGACTATGACCAATAAATAATATGTGACCGATTACATATAACTAACAAATAACACGTGACCTAAAAATTTGAGTTGTTATTTATAAAATTTGTAATTTGTTATCAATAAATTAATTATGATGTATAAACTTATTGATTTGTAACAGGTGAATAACTTGTGACTTGTAATTTTTTTATTTGTAACCGTGAAATAATTTATGACCTAAAAACTTTTGATTCGTGATCGAAAAATAATTTGTAACCAATTAATCTGATAAAATTTGACCAAGTAATATAGAATTGTAAACTTAGTATATTTAATTATTTCATAAATATAATTTAATTAATATCTGATTTTTGAATTTTTAAACATTGTTTCTTAGTTTTGAAATAAACCATAGTTAATGTCTTAGATGTGAGTTTTTCCCTTTAAATATTCCAAACCCAATTAGTTTACATTTAAAATTACATGTGTAATCTTAGAACTTCAATTACAATTATAAATAAGTTTAGAACTTTCATGTCAATTACAATTAAGTATAAAACTTTATTATAATTACAATTAAGCCTAAAACTTTTGTTATAATTATAATTAAATCCCATACTTTATAGAGCTACCACATGGACCTGATCGGACAAATAATATCTCAGCTCCAATAATTAGATCGCGTCTAGTCGACACTAGATCACCCAATCTAATTATTAGTTTTTGCTTTTTCCATTAAAGGCAAAAGACTGAACTTTCAGAATATATAAGATCACAGAAGCCAATAAATTTGTAATGCTTTCCTCTGACCTACCGTTTATGTATTTTATCCTCATCCGAGATTTGATAATTAGGTACGAGCATAAATAACCGTTTTGCCCCTCTAATTTCTCATTAACTTAAGTACCATTTTCTTCAAGCGGTTTTGTGAACTAATCACAGATGTCGAAGTTCAATCACTGCTAAACACTGCGTTCAGATTTTAACCGTTTAGTAGAAAATACTTAAGTAGTCAATCTACCCATTTTTCAGGGCGACGGTTCCCGATATGAATTCATATTCTCTACTTCGCTCATTCTTAAGTTTCGAACTCACCGAAATATTTGATCAATCGAATTGGTGTTTCCCATTGATGAATCAAAGAACCACTAAAATGACGAAAAAATATACATAACCATGTCAAAGGATTTAGATGAAATATACGGTGATCAAGTAAAACTTAATTCTCCACACGGTCATGTTATAGAATAAAACTTGACATGTGGTCCGTTCAATACACTCCAAGTATACTAGTGTCACCTTTAATTATTTCAGTGATAAGGATAAACCACAAACCTGAATAGAGAATCGGTCTACACTACAACCTTTCAGTACAAGATGCCAACCTTTATAGCCCCCGTTTGGTGCACATTATTTTCAAAAGAATGTATTTTTTTGGTTGATGTGATGGGGAATGTGTGGTTGAAAATGAGTAGAAGAATGAGAATGAAAAAAATTATGTGACTCAAACAGGGGCATAATTTATAGACATAAAACTAATATAAACGCTTTTATTACTACTTTTAGTGTTTGTGTTTCATAGAAACTAGGCAAGAGAAGACTGTCCACTTGCTCGTGTTGCTAGAGAACCTTACTTACGATTCTCTCCAAATGTGAGAACTATAAGTATGCTTCTTCCCAAATGAGTAAGATAAGGCTTTTCACGGTAGGCAGGAGAACATTTCTATATGTTTTATATTTTTATAATAATTACTGTTTGAAGATATGTTAAGGGTGTGTTTGAACCATANACAAAAATCACAGAACTTAGGGGTGAAATGATAAAAAAAAAAAATTGGAGAAAATTTTGAAGAAATATCAAACCATCGCCATCCTTGTCAAATAGGCTGAATGCCTCCTTGAATCCAGAGATCTGATCCTCCGTCAATTGCTCAGCCATTTCTTCTTCTCGATTCTTTACTCTGTTAATTGCCGAAGAAAGTAGAGAGAAAAGAGAGATTTTTTTTTAAACCGGTTACCTAATTGATTGGCTGGACTTTAGACAAACCAAGTTAGCTTAATACATAAGCAGAATAGAAGGTACAAACTATTATGACATTATTAATGCTATTCATCCCACGTGTTGAAATCCAATAATAAATTCATTTAAATATAAACTCAATTAATTTATTTAATTGGATCTATCTCGTTTCGTTTCAATCGACGCTCTAACATCACTAATATTAAATAATATTATTCTCACTACATTCCTTCGCGAAATGGCCAATAATGTGATGAGAGTAGTGTAGGAATGAATGGCAACCATGGATGTGACGTGGATTCTATTTTCTTTCTGTCCTATTTGAATTGAATGGAATATTTTCTGGATTTTCTGTTTTGCCCTTTACCTTTACCTTTTCCTTATTTTCATGGTTATTTTGTCCTGTTTGGTATACATTAAAATTTTCATTTTCATTCTTGATCATTTTCAATCACACATTCTTCAATAAAATAATATTTTCCATCACATCAATAAATTTTCCTTCTTTTTCAATCGCATATTCTACATCACTCTACTATTTCAAAATACATTCTTCCAAAATAATATGACTCAAACACTTTTCTTTTAATTTTGGCCTCTTTTGGTAAATTTCTTCAATCCTGAGTCCCGAATAGTAAACGGGATGGAGAAAGAGAATAGAGTTGCTGTGTCTTGCTTCATAAAAATTCTCAAGGGAGCGAGAACGGAAATGACTATCATGTCCCCTCATTCCGAATAGTAAATAGAAGAAAAATATATAGGCCCTGTCTGGGCCGGCTATTTATCAAATTTTCATTCAAATTTGGACCATTGGGGGCTGCAACGGTCCAAAAACAACAAGAAGCAAATTAGACAAAATTTTCACATTTTTCCTTTTCTACCCTCCAATTGGCTCTGGCGTTACAGTAGTCAAACTGGTAGTGACATGAAGGGGAAAAAAAAAAAACTTTAAGCAAAAAGACAAATGAAAAGCTAAACAAATTGACCACGTGGACCGCACCGTTGAACTTATGTTGTAGAATAGTCAAAAAAGGCTGGACAATCAATCATGCTACTCTTACATTTTTTGTACACAACTTGGTACACATCCCTCTCACACGGGGGTGGGGCCCACGATTGTGGATCCCACTTGGGTTCCACCCCAATGTGAAAGGGATGTGTACCAAGGTGTGTAGGAGTAACATTTTTCTTTCGTATAAGATGAGGGCCATTTATGGAAAGTGGTCCATTTTTTTAATTAACAATTCCTAACCACTGTAGATGTTAACGGCTGGAAAAACAATTCTTCAAATTCAATAATCCCTCCTAGACAGGGGCATAATATAAATCATGCCTTGCTTCACAAAAATTTTAGATAGAGCTAGAACGAGAATGACTACCATGTTGCCATCACCAAGAATAATGCTTGATACGAAATTCGATAGGATCCTTAAGTTACTTGTCAATTAATCGAAAGTGTGTTACTTGTTCAATTTTATAAATAATTGGGGCATAATCATAATAACTTCAACCAAGTAATGAAAATCGTAAAATGATGTATTCAATTGAGACTTTTTTAAAGTGATGGCTTACGTGAATTTCGTGAATTTTTTTAAAGATTTGTATGAAATTAGTGGAAATCTTTTGTAGACTTGTATAGACATTCATTTTAAAACTTTTAGAGACTTTTGTAGAATTCAAAAGATTTTTGAAAATGTTCACTTGAGATAGAATTTACGTGGATTTAGTGCAATATTGTGAAATTATCTCATACGAGGTGATGATTCTCACAATTCCCCTTCTCCTTCATTTTCCTTCTATATAATAAAGATTTTTTTTTAAAAAAAGAATAAACAATTAAGACCTTAATTAAATAAATAATACTTATACATATAAAAAATAAATATAATATTCAGTATTATTAATATAATATACCTTTAAAGAATAAAAAAAGTAATTAAATTTAATTATAAATTTGTTTGTATAAAATTTTAAACTTTAATTAAAAATAGATATTTTTCAGAAAAAATGAATGAAAACGAAAAAAAAATTATAAGAATATAATTTAATTATTTTTTAGAAAATAGAAATAAACAATAAGAGAGAAAAAGAAAACTGGAAACTAATATAATCAATAGAAAAAAATTAAAGTTATAATATTCAATAATTCTACTTGTACCTAAAAACTTGACAATTTTTTTGAGAAAACGTCACATGGCGGCCTCCTATTGGGCATGGTTCTATAATATTACTATTTGTTTTTTTCAATGATGTTATATATTTATTATTAGTGGCGGATCAACAATGAGATGTAATTAAGAGTAATTAAACCTAAATTCATGGCTTGATAATGGGAATTAGATTTTGGGTGGGTCCCACTTCTATCATTTTCTCTCTTCCATTAGTTAGAAGCGGTTGGATTATGTCACTTGTACATTAATTGCGTACACTTATGTTTTGACACCGTCAAGTAATAAGTGGATAAAAAAAATATTTTCTTTAACTGTTAAATGAGATAATGGCACATTGCTAGTGATGACCAAAAAATCCATCCTGCTTCGATGGGTTGGCGGGGCGGGGCGAGGATTGTGTCCCCGCCTCGAATCCGTCTCATGAAGAATAAAAAAAAAATTAACGACAAATTTTAAAAAATATATTAGTTAACTGGAATTTTTTAGAAAAAAATAATAAATGGGGCAAGTCCATGCCCCGACCCCGCCTTGCCTCGAGCTCCGCTTGACTCCGTCTAAGGTGGGGTGGGACGGGACGAGGAGTGACAGGACGGGATGGGGCAAGGTGAGATCGGATAGAGGTGCCTCCTTCGAATCCGTCTCATTGCAATCTCTACACATTGCAGGATGTAAACAAAAGTATAGACCATGATGTAAACTTTGAACGCGGTTTCACGGAGTTTCTGGGTTGACTAATGAGTCGTCTCTTCTACGTAGTAAAATTACTGAACTACCCTTCTAATGGGTCCCACTTCTATCTTTCTCACTGTTTTTTGACTAAAGATTCCATATTTCCATTTTTTCTCTCCCATTCCCAAAATCGATTCTCCAATAATAATTCATCTCTCTATCTCACTGTAAAATACTTGACCGTATAAATCAAACCCCAATTCCCCTTCTCCACCGGATTTTGCAAGAAAAGTGTTTGTTCGATCGGAGCCATGGCTGTGAGGGATATGCTTTTGTTTGTGGCAGTAACTGTAATTTCTTCATCACTAATGGCGCTGACGGCGCGTGGGAATTCCGAAGGTGACGCGCTTTACGTGCTGCGCCGGACCCTGTCCGACCCGGATAACGTGCTTCAGAGCTGGGATCCGAACCTCGTTAACCCTTGCACCTGGTTTCACGTTACCTGCAACCAAGACAGCCAAGTCACTCGCCTGTACGTTTATATATATTTGTTTATCTATGTGTATATATTTGCGGTATGTATGTGTCTGATTTGGAGTAGAATTATTTGTTAAATTTTGTATGTGATTAAGTATGGTTAGGTATTGAATTAATTGCTTTCTTGGTATTCAAAGCAAAGCTATAATTTTTTATATTTTTTTTTTAGATTTTAAATCTTTTTTAGTTCAATTGACATTTCTATGCTTATGAATGGTCTTTTCGAGAAATTTGGTGTTAATCTTTTACCACTTGGACTGCAACTTCAAATGCTGGTGAATCTTTAATCCTCTATTCCTGTTAGTTTTTGGCGAGATCAATTCAAAAGTTCGGCTAGCTGCAGAATTTTGATTTGGGATGCACTCTCTTGACGATATATAAGAGGGATTCAAGGTTAAAGCTGAGAGCAAGAAAATTCAAATTTGAAATAACAAGGGGAGAATTTGATGTCATTTTGTTAATTTCTAATCTTCACGTACTCAAATAAGAATGGGTTGCCACTGTCGGATTGGCGTGATAGTTTTGCATATTTTGTCATAATTTTAGTTTTAAGTTTCGTTGTGCTTGATATTCACTGTAGGATTACCAAGATACTTTTGCATTTTTTATCATGATCTACTGTTGGTTTTAATCTTTGACATGCTCATTTGGCTTCGAGAACTAATATATCTATATTTTTGCACTTTGTGTTTTAAGTGGGGATAAAAGGAAAATGATATATGTAATATCTCAAATATGACATACATAACTTTTCATATAGTTCACAAGAGATCGAATCAATGTTTGATGTGAGATGTCTTAGCCTGTCACTGTTCAATATTGACAGAACATTTTCTGAAATATTATGCCTTGCTCTTCTTAAATGATGTTTTGGGGCTTAATGAAACTAATGAATCATTTTTTCTCTTTCTAACAATTAACATTTTAATTCAGTGTTCATTTTAATGCTTTACGTTTTCTCAGTTTCACCTTGTATCTGAACCTTACTTGTCTTTTATTTTTTGATGATTATACATCCTCAAATATGTTTTGGTGTGATTTTCTGCAGGGACCTTGGCAACTCAAATTTGTCTGGTCATCTGGTACCCGAACTTGGAAAACTCGAACATCTGCAGTATCTGTAAGTACTTTTTTATGCAAAACCATCTGCAACGTAATTATTACTTTTATATTTGTTTTTGTTTTTCATTTTTCTTTAATTTCAGTTAGCTGTTGTATACATGAACTTAAGCATGCTGAAATAAGCTGTCATCTTTCAGGGAACTTTACAAAAATAACATTCAAGGGAAAATTCCAGCTGAGCTTGGTAACTTGAAGAACTTAATAAGTTTGGATCTGTACAACAACAATATCTCGGGGACAATCCCTCCTTCATTGGGAAATTTGAAATCTCTTGTCTTCTTGTAAGTTTGAGCTCATCACGTTCGAACATTTATCTGATCCGTGTGTCATTATTTCCACACGTGGAGGGTGGTAGCCTAGGGATTGCACACGTTATTATCATCTATATACTATATAAGTATGCCAAGATCTAGGAGATCAGAACTTTGCTTTTTATTGAACCGCTTCAAGAATTAAGAGCTTAAATCTCTGTCACTGTCATTATCTTAGGTCATCCGCATGTGAGAACTAAGCATTTGATTCAAAGTCAATAACCCTTTTTTACTTTGACAGGCGTCTTAATGACAATAAGCTAACCGGGCCAATCCCAAGGACACTTGCTGGTATTTCAAGCTTGAAAGTTGTGTAAGTGCTTATGATTCTAGTTTCAACTATTCATACTTTGTTTATGGCTTAATGCTAATGTTTAAATTTTCATTTACAGTGATGTCTCAAATAACAATTTGTGTGGTCCAATCCCTACAACCGGTCCATTTGAGCACATCCCATTGGAGAAGTAAGATATTTTCTCCGTCATCTTTTAAATATTGTTTTGATTATTTTCATATTTACTAATTATTTCATTCATTTTTCTGGTTGTCCGGTTATGTTCATATGTCAGTGTTATCTTTACTCGTTTACCGCACTAACCTCTGTGCATGAGCTTCTGTTCTTAGAATTGGTACAAGGGCTCGTGTCTTGACGTTGCATCTTTTGCACTTTCTCTGTCTTCCTCCGCTAATGTTCTTTAACATATATGTTTTTTAATGAACACTTCCATGGTTTTATACCGAGTCATTGTTGTTTTCTTTGCGCGCAGCTTTGAGAACAATCCTCGTCTGGAGGGACCTGAATTGCAAGGACTTGCCGGTTATGATACAAACTGCTCATAAGAAAATGGTGAATAGATGCAGAAATTTGCAACTATTTCATGTTGTTCTAAATGGTGTGTTATTCTTAAATATTAAGTCGCGCGTTGTAGACGCATATTGTAAGAATAATTGTCACTGTAGGTTGTTATTTCTGTTAATTATGATCATTTATGAAAAACTTTTTCATGCTGCCTTTATCAGATACTGTAATTTTCTTTTCCAAGTGCCTTTTTTTTTTATTATTATTTTCATAAAGTGGAACTGATACCGTTGTCGTTAACAAATTCCATAAATAAAATGACTAAAAGATATTACTTGTTAACAATAGTTCAAATTCAAATAGCCTTCGTACAACATCTCAAGTTACTCAACAATTTACTGAACAATCAACCAGACAAAAATTTAGTGCGACAATCCTATATAAAAATATAGTATGCTTGTCTATTCAAATCAGACATCGTACCACTCAAACCATGATACCTGAAACGCCGAGTGAAGAGGAGAGAAACAAGTAGGCGGATGAACCCATTTAGCATTCGAGGTATCGTGACTAGAACTGTTCAAAGTTTGAGGTGTTGTAATTTGAGTGGACTCTATCGCATATGCATATAGGATCGTTTTGCTAAAGTACAATTGGAGAGTTCCCCACCTTTGTAGCAGGCACATATAGACATTCTTGAAATCCGCAACAATTTCTTTTCCAAGCACTTTTTTTCTTTTTTTTTTTTTCATAAAGTGGAACTGATACTGTTGCCGTTGACAAATTCCATGAACAAAATGAGTAAAAGATATTACTTGTTAACAACAGTTCAAATTCAAATAGGCCATCGTGCAACATCTTGAGTTACTTAGTAATTTATTGAACAATCAACTAGACAAATCAGATATCGAACTACTCAAACCATGACACCTCAAACGCCGAGTGAAGAGGAGAGAAACAAAGTAGGCGGATGAACCCATTTAGCATTCGAGGTATCGTGATTAGAATTGTTCGAAGTTTGGGGTGTTGTAATTTGAGTGGACTCTATTACGTGTGCATATAGGATCGTTTTGCTTTACAATTAGAGAGTTCCCCACCTTTGTAGCAGGCACAAAGATACGTTCTTGAAATCCGCAACAATTTCTTTGGGATGATAAATATGAAGTGCACGGCGTTTCATTAACATTCAAAACATCTAGGCGTCTACGGGAGGGAAGAGAGCGATTCCCAGTAAATTTTCCTTGCTCAGAAAGAAAAAGGAAGTGCAATTTTTTACAAATGAATGGCATTTACAGAAGTAATATCTGCACATAATCAACGAGAAACTCATTCCAATTGTAACTTTTACATCATAAATACAGTATATTAGGAGACATTTACGAACTAAAACAAGGATCTCCACATATTTTAAGAACACATGCTCGAATCCTAAGTTTATGTTCAAAAGTGCAGTATATAACAATGTGAAAGGTCGAAACAAGCCTCAAAACTGCCCACAGAAGAAAAGTAAACACAACCCGAAGAACGAAAATCTCACCACGCTGAAGAACTCCAAGAAATAAATAGAAACGCATTCTTGAAGGAAGTCACCATCTCGCTAATCACTTGAAGCAACATGAACAAAAACCCAACGCCGTTGAAGAAAAACACGATGAGCAACAAAATATTAGATGACTGCATGTCCCGTTTCCCAATGGAAAGCACAAAAGAGGACTTCTTCGCTTTCTTACTCTCTTTCGGAATCACTAGAACTTGAGTGGGAACTCGAGCTCAACTTTTGGGAATTTGTCTTCTTGTCTTTTAAAGATGTAGTTGAACTTGTATCCTTAGGAATTTCAACTTCACGGTCAGGCTCTTCAGCAGAAACTGTGTTCACTTCTTTTACACCATTTTCTTTAATACTTGATTCTGCATCATGGTTGGACAAACTTACTTCATGCGCCCTGACTTCAGCCGATGCATCCTCCAAATTTGGCTTCAGAATTTTATCTAGATTACCTTCTTCGAATTTCTTTGGGACCAATATAATATCTTCAGAAGGTATTGGTTCCACAGCATGCAATTCTGAAGGGGGTCCTTGTATGTCTATGGACTCCAGCGCATGTAGAGCATCATCAACTGAATCAGGCGGGATATGTGTCTGAACAATACTATCATGGGCTTGCGAAGGAACCAAAATGGAATCTTCAGTTGATAGAACTTCAAGAATTGGTGCTCCAAATTTAGTTTCCTCCACTACCAGCTCAGCATGGGTTGGCTCAACATCAATAGGCTTCTCGATTTCTCTCTCGCCAATTTTCTTAAACACCAAGTCACTATCTTGAAGTGTTTGTGCTTCGAGTTCCGGCATTACAGCATCGGCATCTACATCAACTAGTTCTCGATGCATTATCGCAGGCTCTACATCCACGACATCAGTTTCCACGGATTTTAATTTGAATTCCTTAAAAATAGATTCAATATCTTCTATGGATCGCGCTTCAACTATATGCATACTAGAATTATTTTCTTCGGAACTCAAATTGTGCTCGATTTCCTTTTGGTCAGTGGAGTCCTTGGCATCTCTTCCAGCAAATCCTTCATTCGATGAACCAACACGTTCAATTGCATCGGTAGCCTCATGTGGTGAAGAAAGGCTTTCTTCAGAAGAATCCACGTGTTTTTCAAACTTGTCGAGGCTTGATTGACATTGGTTGACATTAAAATCACCAACTGTATCGAACTCTGACGATAGTCCATCAATTTCCTTGATCTCATCCGTAGTTTCAACCATAATATATTCGTAAACATGAGAACTAATTGCTTCCGCTGGAAAGTTGGAATTATCTAATTTTGAAGTTGGATCACCATTTCCAAGTTCACCCCTGGTGATCGTGTTCGAATTCGATAAATTTGCAGGGGTTTTATTTTCATGGCCCACTGATGGAATCGAAATAAATTCTGGACTCGATGGAGAGTTGACATTTGACAGGACTTCAGCATCATGTTTTTTGACATCTGGGACGTTCAAGCTGTCTTTAGTTCTTGCTTCCTCAATTGACTCGAACATGGTATTAGGTGCTTCCTATATCATATCAGACGAGATCATTAGTTATTCCCTGCAGCCTAGTATGTCCATGCATGCATGTGTGGACAAGTCAGCGTATAGACACATGCAATGTACCATCACAATACAGAAATAAAATGTAAATAGAGTAAAATGGCACTTGGAAACAGAAGAAATGCCATGCACACGTGCGTACGTATATGTATTTAGACACACACTTCACCATCAGAGTACAACCATAACACAGAGTAAAATGGCACTGGAAACAGTAAAAAATGTCATGATAAATACCAGAGCAGAGAAACTGAAACACCGATCAATTTCTTGAAGTATGATTATGAAAATAAACTACTCAATGTCTCCCACTTTCTACCATAGATAAATCAAAATATCATTCTTTTAAGTTAAACCTGCGGACTGATTATCTGATAAAAAGTGGAAAGAAATTATTAATTAAAGATTTTGCTACTACATCTAGTAAATATTGTTATTCTTAAAAGAATATCCAATCTCAGAAGTTTCCTGCTAGCAGAATATGCTTGTACATAAAGTACTGTGTACCGGTGTCCAAGGAATATAAAACATATGAACTAGAAAGCACAAATCCAAATGTGCATAACAGGCTCACACAGTTGTCTTTATAAGGTCAAAGCTCAATCATGATAATTGATGTCACAACATTATCCACATGAAACTTACTATGATTGATGCTATAAAATTATTAACAGTTATTCTACAAGGGACTGGCACTTTATATTCTCATTCTGTGGTATTTTTATTTTCCTTGAAATCGGCAGTAATCTAGTAGTGAAAGATTAGAGTTCATTAATCTTGAAGTCAGACTCAAATGGACAACTAATTGGTGAATTTATGCAGTTGAGCTTGTTGCATTACTAAATCCTAAATTCTATTATGTGGCTTATCGCATCACCCTATCGGCAATGACAATGCCTCTTTTCCTCATTCCTCGTTTCATCCCTATGACAGAACTTCAAATATTCCAAATCCCTCTGCATGCTAGGTCTGGGCATCTTCTCGTTCAATTTATATAAAAATGAATTGGAACTGCCATTAAATGGTTTGCTATAAAGAGAGGAAACTAAGCTCTAATAGAGCCCCGCACATTTTTTTTTCTTCTCTTAGCAAAACTGAAGCAGAATGAGCTACAACTGAAGTTTAATAATTTTTTTGCTTTTCAACTACCAGAGGACTACATATATCCCAAGGCATAGCCAAACATGAAGATTGAAAAAGATACCCAATTAGGCTTCTGTCAAGAATTTTGGAGCACGAAACTACCTATATCACAATACATGGCCAATATCATAAATATTCTCTCTCACCAATCTAAATATTCTTCTTTGACTTCATCAATGCTCCATCACAATCCATTCTGTGAATGCATCCACCAACACTTTTCTCCAGAAGAACATGGGATCTAAAGAACAAATTTTAAGCATTGCCATGAAAAACTACGTACCCACACAGATTACAGGAATATGATAATGTGGCACTAAACTCAAGGAAGCTAAAGTAAAGGAGGCCAGCATTGTTCATACTAAAGTCATTTTAAGGATGCCAATGCCATTCCAGAATGGAGACCCAAAAACTACTCTTTTATATAGCTCAAGCTTAGTTCAAGAAACCCAAATTTACAATAAAAACCACCTTAAAGAAATGAAATCATTGCAGATGGTTATAGTACATGCCCTTTAAACCTGTTTTTCTGCAACCAAAAGCCAATTGGCAATACTAGTTAGTAATTAGTACTAGAGTCTGGACATTTTTAATTCTCTTGACCACTAAATCCAATCAATGATATTTTCCAGCATCAGTACCTTTATACAAGGCACCTTCAAAATCAAAGAGTCAACTGTCAATTTATTTTCCCCCTTTTCTGGGTTGGGTTGGTTTATGGAGGCGGGGTGGGAGCTTTATTCCATTTTCCTAAGTCTACTAAGCATCCCCCAGGATTATTGTCGCTTGAAGTTTGAGGGTGGACTTTTCACTGCATGGCCACAGTGTCCACAGTGTTTGTATGATTTGCATGCCCTGTTTCTCAGAAATCAATGTCAACATGTGCTGAAAATGCAAATGAATACATTCAACTAATGTAGGAAAGTGTATCCTAACATGCAGATTGCAGAGGCCCTATTCATTATATGTAACTAGTCTTGGGAAAATCATGAACATAAGAAAAGATAATTGGATAAAAAGTCAAAGGAAAAAGGCTGACATGCTAACATTCATGCACTCAGGGATGCAGAATATGTACAGTATATGAATGCTTGATCCCAATCCTTGGATTACGAAATGTCAAAGACATATTTGCACAACACGACTATATCATGTTTATCTTTATAAATTACGGTATCACTTTTTTATATTTCACAATCTATTTATGTAGTGGTTGACTGCACTGTTAAATTATTGTCTAATTAAAAATGTAAGTGAGAGCCAGTAGAATCCGTAGAGCTTGACTTACCTGCACTTCATTACAATGGTCGAAAGGTGGTTCATTCATTGGTTTATCCGTGAAAGCCAGTTCGTCATCAGAGCGAGAAATTGATTTTTCCTCGGTATAAAGTGAAGAAATCAGCCTCTCTTCTGCTTCATGGTGAAAACCCACATCAAAGTTCACATCAGAATCAGACAATTGAACCTGGTCCTGGACAAACCGAACAGCTTCTTCCTCGTCAATTGAATTTTTGTCAGGCAATTGAATCGTGAAAGGAGGTGTATTGAGTTGAATAACTGGAGCCTCAGAAATCAAAGAATGCTTTTCCTCCTCTGATTGAACCAAGTTTTTTTCTGCAGATGACTTGAAAGTCTGCTCTGAGACAGGGTCAACCATGACATGAATATCTTCATTGAAACTTGAACTTGAACTTTCACCTTTTGCATGCTGATAACTGCTATGTTGATATGAAATAGATTCTTCTGTTGAAGCTTCAGCAGGCGATTCCACGTGAATTTGGTCAAATCCTGAGAATTCAGAGTCCATAATATCATTCTCTCTTATATCCACAAGATTCTTTGTCCCTGATTCATTTTTATCTACTGGATGCGGCTTTGAGAATTCAGTCAACATCTCGATGGTATTAGAACTGTCCTCCATTTCCCGACTACTCCCTTCAGATTCTCCCTCAATAACAGAAACAGTCTGGTTAACCAACTCAGGCAGCAAACCAAGTTCAGACTCTTCATGCGCATCAGAGGACGTAGAGTACAAAGTAAGGTTCTTCCTAAATGCTTGGGGGCTTGAATCATAAACAGGACCCTTGAATGGATTATCATCAACTGATGCACTAGTGATGTTAAGATTAGCACTTTTTAGTGAAGGGTGAGTTGAAATGTCTCTCCCTTCAGGAAAAGCATCTCTCCTTTCCTCCAATATTGACAAACCGTCACCTTCTTTCCCAATGAAGATCCTTTCACTCACTTCTGACGATGATGAAGAGCTTGAACTACTATTGTATCTCTGTTCACCAGCTTCTACAGATGAATGAAATTCAGTTGCTAGGACTCCCTCTGATTTGGCTACATTTCCTTCTTCACAAGGATTTTCCATGTTTCCTAATTGAATATCAAGCTCATCAACATCAACATCTTTCTTCTCAACATGGCCTAACTCCAAGGAGTCTACGTCTTCAGAAGATTGGCTTCCATGTCCAACATACTCTGAAACATCCTCAATCTTGGAGATCGGCTCTGCTTCCCGAGGTAAATCTTCTTCAACATTGTCTTCCATCTCAGAAATCAGCTCAGTCTCCTGATATATGACCTCTTCAATGACTTCTGTCTTGGAAATCACCTCTGGTTCCTCAGAAATATCTTCTTCTGCCAGCTTTCTATCTTCCAGATCCCCGACTGAACCAATAGATTCTGTTTCGGGAACAGAACTCACCTTAGAGTCACTAAGTTCACTTAATTGTCGCTGAAATTGTGAAAAGCTGGTTTCTTCTGAAATCATACCTTCCGGCACAAAATATGGCCTTATTTTGATATCCCTCTTCTCTTGCCTATTTGGAGCAAAAATTGAGGGTCCCACATTAAAACTCTCATGTCTACGGAAAACCGGTTCCTTTGGTTGAAATGTCATAAACTCCTCTCTAAAATCATCGCCTATAAGATCTGGCTTCTCTTCACTTGAGTCATAAGGAATATCAAAAGGATTTCGCCTTGGTAATAAAATAGATGGAGCAGAACCAGGAATCGGAGGTAGCCCAGAATTATCACGAGGAAGTTCAAATGGGTTATGCCTTCTTGTTGAAATTGGTGCAATGTTGAATGGAAGATCAACACTTTCTAAGTCTATCAAGTTCCTTTCCGGCAACATGCTCATATTTTTCTTTGCTCTCCTCCTTGCAATTAAATTTTCTAACCGCTGATTCCTTTCGAGCTCAGAACTTCCCAGATCCATCAGATTCTTTTGGTCCTCTTCCGTCCACGTAATAGCAGGTTTTTTCTGCTCCTCTTTGTCTCCTAGTGCATCTTCTTCATATTCAGCATCTTCATTGTCATCATCTGCAACTTCTAGGTCAGCGTGATTTTCGGTCTCATCAGCCGACTCATGACTGCCAGTACTGGCTTTTGGAAAACGTTCTGATGCCGCATCAGATTCATCATGGGACAAATGAACAGGTTGAGGAACATCTTCGTCCAAAAGTGGGTGAAGTTCGTTAAGCATCGGAATTATGTCAGTCATTGAAGCATCTGGAGAGGAACTCTCAGCCATGTCAGACTCGGAATCTAAAACCCCACACTCTGCTTTCTCTTCCTCCTCCACTTCTTCTATTCGTTTCCATGGTGACCGAGGAGGAGAATCCAGAGAATCTACATTTACCCTCTCAGAATCAAAAGAATCTGCTTGTGACTTATCGTCATCTGATTCAAGATGTTCATCATTAGGAATAGGAGAACACTGATTCTCCGAAAGTATCTCATTATCAAGTTGCTCTTCTTTCAATTCTCTCTCCTGCTTATGTCTCAAATCACCCGACTCTCTTTGTGCTTCCTCAGTTATCTTATTCTCCCATTTAATTTCCCGGGATCTTTCCTCAATCAATGGCATAGTATCATCCAAACTATCACGTCCATCAACCTCATTAGTTTTACCAGCTTCTGAACTCAATTTTGCTGTCAACTTCTCTGCTGAATCGCTTCTTTTCTCTTCATATCTCTCAACTGAGTAGCTCTCACTTCTCTCAACTACAGTAGAATTCCCGGACAACCCAGTTTTCAAAGATACGATCCCGTCGGTTGTTTTCTCTTCTTTTTCAATCTCGGGTAGGTTCGATTGCCCAAAACTTAAAAGGGTTCCAAGTAAAACAGCAGTACAAATAAGAATTGGAGACGCAGACAGGAACAACGAAAACACAAAAGGAAATGATCTGTGCAGAAATATCAAGAAACACAAAAGACCCACAAGGAGAGGATGACTGCAAACTAATCTAAAACATCCTCTGATTGCACAGATCACAAATTTTCTCGTTTTAACTCCAATTTCCAACAACCCAACACCCATTTCCCCCCCAAATTCTTACTCTCAATAAGTAAACCTCAGTTTCAAACCTGCCACATAATAAAATTTTCCACCAGATCAGTCATATCAATTCCCAAAAACAATAAAAAATTAAAATTCACACTAATCAAGAATTTACCTTATATAGATCAATCGAGAAACTAAATATTAGATTATGATTCAATCAGTACCTGAAAAGCCAAAAACAGAGGAAGATAAGACTTCCCAGAAGGTAAAAAAATCATCGTAGAAAAAAGTAAGAATTTTATAATAATTGGAAAGAATTCCACTTTATCGACTTAAATAGAGATCAATATCCCAAAATTAAACTATAAATCAAAAAATACTTTACTTCACGTAAATACAATTCTCTGCTTTCCACTTTTTTTCTTTACTTTTTCACATCAACTACAGCTATAAATCAAGTGTTCTGTACGAGTTTTTAATATTGAATAGCATAAAGCGAAATGGGTTACCCAAATGAAGAGAAAGAATGTGAAAATACAAAAAGATCTTTCTTTTTCAATTTCAACTTCGTGTTCTTTAATTCAAAGGTGATAATATTATAATAATTGTGTTTAGCGAGAAAATTTCATTCGAGGTCATCTAATGTACACGTTTGTTTCACACTAGTCATTTAACTTTAATTTAATTCAATTTGATCATCTTAGTTGTATTTTTTTTTATTTCAATTTAATGATATATATTGAAAGTAATGGAATTGAATACTCGACCAGCAAAATTCTTATTTTAGCTTATACTTTTGACAACACGATTTATGTTCTAAAAAGTACAAATTCTGCATTTTAAAAAGGATTGGCCTTTCAATTTCATTGTAGCAAACTAGGTGTAAAAAAGTTAAAAATAAAACAAATGACTCGACTAGTCATGTCAAAGATTTTACTTGTTAGATCACAATTTTGTCGCAAATGCTTCAATTTTGATAAGGTTCACTGGGAAAATAGTCACATCAAAATTAAAAATATTAAGTTTGCTGATGAAATTTATATAAATTTAGTTGAGTGACCAATATGAAATAAAAACATTAATTTATTTCACTTATTAATGATAGATAATTTATGGTAATCTTCATGCTAATGATGAATCTGATCCGTCAGATTGATCATTATGATTGTATTAGGGGGATGACATCGTTAATATGTTGATTGGAAAAAATAAAAATAAAAATAAAAAATCAGACCCTAGGATTTGAGATCACAGCCATGATCTCTAAGGCTGAGCGCCTGAGAGTACGCCTTTTTTTATAGAGAAAAAAAAAACTAATTTTTATGCGTACAAATCATCAAGGGTCGAATTTAAGATCGGACTAAGAAATTACGCAGCATACGTATAGTAGGCCGAGCCACGCGACGATCCATTTCAGGTGGCATCGCTTTCATTTCTTGTGCAAATTTCACCTTTCACCCCTATAGCTTCATCATATATTCGTCACGCCGATTAATTCCCCCCACGACATAGTGCTTATTTAGAAGTGATTTTTTTTTTAAGAAATCTTCCACCAGGACAAACATGCGAATTCCACTGTGCAACGAGGGTGGGGCCCTAGTACCAGACATGCCTCAAGGATCCCAATTTCGATATCCGAGATAGTAATGAAACATCAGTAAACCTATGATCAATCAATCTTACGCACAAACAAATGTATCGCTGTTAGTATGATAATATTTAAAGCTAGTTGGGAACAGAGAGACGAGAGAATCAAGAGAGGAAAAAAAAGAAACTCGCATCTGATTTTCATCTTGTGCATTGCACATGAAAAAAAAAAAAAACAAATCAATTTTTTCATGGCCAGGGGAGATTTGCATGAAAACAAATATTTATATTCAAAGTACGTTTACACGAAATCCAAATGCAGCAGTGGAATGCCACAAGGAATGGAGAATGAAGAACTAAAGAAGAACAAACTTCACCAACAGTAATTTCTTGTTAAAAGAATTTTCAAGACAGCAAAAGAGCACGGGGTGTAACATATCTACAATTTTCTACAATTTTCACTCTCGGCAAATCTTGTTGCTGTCCAAACAGCCTGGCTCCAACAACACGAATAGCACTGCATAAAAACTTGTCAATGTTTGTGCACCAAATAATGCAGAAGGATATATTCACACACCTGCCCAATTAACTGGTTTCATCCAACATTATACTGAATGGTATCTTCCATTTCCACAAAGGCACGAACATTAATCCAAAGGGTCGATTTTCTCGTGTCCAGGAAAAGTAAATATATTGATATTAATTTCAATCAGATCCATCGTTTTCATATGCTCAACTTATTGAAGACAGAAGCATGCCCTGACAAAATCAGATAAAAAATATAACAGAGTGCATATTGTTCANGGTATCTTCCATTTCCACAAAGGCACGAACATTAATCCAAAGGGTCGATTTTCTTGTGTCCAGGAAAAGTAAATATATTGAAATTAATTTCAATCAGATCCGTCGTTTTCATATGCTCTACTTATTGAAGACAGAAGCATGCCCTGACAAAATCAGATAAAAAATATAACAGAGTGCATATGACAGCATAGCTATATATACATCAATCAGATACTAACATTAGGCAAGTAACTACATTCAGATACTAATAACTGTAGCACTTCCAAGTCCCAACACATCAACCAGGATCATCATTGATATCATTTTAACAGTATGCATCTAAAGCTCGAAACTGAGCACATAAATCCTGTATCACTAAGAGCATGTTTGGCTAAGATTAAAAAGTTCTTACTAGTACTAAGCAAGCAGTTAGAAGTAAGAAAAAAAAAATAGCCAGAAAAAAAGTAGCTTTAAAGTTTAAGAAGGTAATTTCTACCTTTAATTTTTGAAGCTTAGCTAAACATGCTCTAAGTGCATTTCCTAATCTCTGAAAGCTCACTATACACTGAAATAAACCTAGCAACATTTGACCAAAAAATGAATGAAAACACAATAACGGTTACAGCGATTCCCAAACAACACGATCATAAATTTCTTAATGCAGTGCCTACTGGAAAACATTGTAGAGTCTTCCCTGCAACATGATCATAAACCTAGGGTTCAGAGTAACATATTCAGACACTTGTCTTAGGTGAGTGCTGTAAAATATTTCACAACTGTTGTGCTTCCACTGTGATTTCAAACCTCTCAGACATGAATGAAAAACAATTATAATGAAGATACATATATATGTCAGATTCTGTTGATATGAAAAGTAATTAGATTGCAAAAATATAGCTAATTTTTAATAACTCTTCTACATTTACATATATTAGTTTGGTTTGTACAGAAACAAGAAAATTGAGTTTCCAGAAAATTGAAAAGAAAAGGTTGGAACACGAAAATTGTGACAAGGAAGAAGAAAAGAATAGTCATATCAAACTATACAATATCATGAATCAGATTCAGTCATGCATAGCTTACATCCGAGTTCTCTATGGGGTCAAAAGGGGAACAGTAGTTATAAAGAAGTTTTCTCTATTTAAGGCCTCACAATTTCAGTTCTTCAAGTTGAAATTACCATCTTGATGAGATCACAAATTTCTTTTGCTTTCTATAAATAAATGCTAATTTCTGAACTTATATCCATATGAGACATAGAAAAGCTTCCTTCATATGGAAGAGTTAGTTTTCTCGGCATAAGCACCAGCATCGCCACCCAAGGAGAGATATCTCCTCAAGTCATATCTTTCTAAATTCTACTACATAAGTTATCTTTAGCAGCATAATTAGAAAGAAAATGCCACAGTAATCAAATCTAATAATCGAGCAGGAGAAACAGAGTTCTATTTTATTTACACTATATAGCATTGAGTTACATGTAAAATAACATATCTCTTCAGGATCAAAGCCATAAACAACAATTAGTTCCAATCAACAATGAACAAATCCAGAAAATACACAATTATTCACTAGTTGTTCGCATACAAAAATCTGATGAAGTTGTCCCGGGGAAATTACTATCTCGTCAAAAAGGATAATCCTTATCTTTAAGGTCATGAGCAATGTTGCAATCAGCAAAACCCATTTGTTCCACAGAATTAAGTAGCAAGGATTAGAACATCACCAAGCTAGTAGAAGTCCCAACAACAAATGGTTCCATTAGTAGTCTCGTCAAAAAGTAAAACATGATTCCCAAAGTAATCGATATGGGAAGCGCTGGCAACACATGACGACAGATTGCCAACAATATGAGAGTACATCCAAGTCCTGATATAATCGCGAGATAACAAGCATAAACAGTCATCAAATCATACATCGCCGCCCTACCCACCAACACACTATAGAAAACAAAATCCCCAAGGCCAAGCTTCAACCCACTTAATCCTGTTCTAGCCATATCCTCCCCCTGACACTCATTATCTCTGGATCCGCTATTACTACTATTAAACTCGAACAAGTCAGCATTATAGTTGTTTGTCCTCTCACTTGGGGTTGATAGCCTTTCAATTAAACTACTACCACCAATCAAAGGAGAGCTCTCTCCTACTTCAATCTCATTGCTTTCATTTTCCAACAAATTGATTATGGACTCCCCATCCCAATTATAGTTTTCATTATTATAATTATCATTCCTCATCACCACTTGCAACTCAACAGCACCACCATTACTTCCACTATTATCTCCCGTAACCCCACCAACCAAAAGTCCCAAACTCGAGCCCCTAATGCCTGACCTACCCATATCCACAGTTGGTCTCGCCTCGTATATCAAAGCTGGCAACTCTTCATCCCGACTTGCTGCCAACTCCACCAACAATTTTAACGGCCCACCAGGCGCCAAAACCGCCACCAAATCATAAACAGCCAGCGCCACCAACAAAACCCAAGTAGTCCATTCAGGCAACTTGGTAAACCACGCCGCCACAGTAATCCCCAAAGCCACCATATAACTCTGCTTCAACACAATCGGTCCGCCACTCGACAGAACACAAAGAGTACCCACAATCGTAAAATTAAAATGCAAAAAACAGAACGTAACAACATCAACAGGAAAACTAAAATGCTGAATCAGTGAAAGCAGAACTGAACCTCCCATAGACGAAAACACAGCAAAGGCAGAAAAACGCGTGTAATGCACGAGAAATTTAGTAAAGTTGTAGTAGTAAAGGAGAACAAGAAGGAATGTCACAAGAGCTATTAGGATAATGAAAACGGCGGCGTTTAAGAGAGAACCCTCAAGTTTTTGTGCGGTAGAATCGGTGGGGGACTCCATGTAGACCAAATTGGCGGCGGTCCTGATGGTGGTGG
>CAIGRF010167286.1:0-13785 GCA_903798235.1 Fraxinus ornus
TTTATTTTACAATGAGGACAAGGTTTAAATTTGTCATCTTTGTTTTCATTCCTGCTGCCATCAGGTTCTCTTCTCTGAACCTGAGGTTTTTTCACACCAAAGCTCTTTTGAGCTTTGTATTTTTTCTTAGCAAACAAAGCACATTTTGATTGTTCCTCCTTCCTCATTAGCCTTCTTTGTTCGGTTGCCTGCAAAGTATTCACCAATTCAACTAAAGTCATAGTTGACAGGTCTCTAAACTCCTCTAATGAAGATATCTTGGATTCAAATTTTTCAGATAGAATAATTAAAACCTTTTCAACCACTCTATTATTTGACAAATCGTCTCTCGGAAGTTTGATTTGATTTACTATCTTCATCATCNAATACAAGAGAGAGCTTTGAACTTCTTTGCTACATCTTCACTATGCTGCTTTATTTGAGCCACTGTTGGATTAGCCCTCAATGGTGCTGGTTCAATTCCAGTATCAGTTGTCTCCCATAGGTTATAAGCTTTAAGATAAACTTTCATTTTTGCAGCCCAGAAGTTGTAGTTTTCTCCATTGAAGGCAGATGGTAGTGGTGCTGAAAAACCAGTTGAAGCCATTTTCCTTCTTGTCAATTTTTGCTGATTGTTTCTTTGTGTGCTTCTTCTTCACTTCTTCTTAGAGTCCCTTTCTAAGATCAATTTTGCTCTGATACCATGTTTAAGTTTATGAATCAAAGAGTGGAACTTACCGGATTTATAATATGCTAATCGGATTTAACTCTCCTAACTGTTTTTTTCAACTCACCGGATACAAACTCAACTTACCGGATATTCACTGGACTTACCGTATATGCAAAGAAACTTACCGAGATTGCTAATGTCATGTTCTGTTTTTTCAGCCTCAAAAAACTCTGTTTTCCTCCATTTTTCTAAGAGTATTTTAAGAAAGAAGATTGAAGCATTCACCTTCACATTATCATTCCAATACATGTTGAATTTATATAGATTACAAAGATGCTTTTTCCACCTCTTAATCTAACAAACCGTCTATGAAAAAGATCTAACTAATATAACTTATACAAAGATGATGTTATCAAATTGAACACTTAAACTTAAGACTTAAGATACAAAATATCTAGCCTACTAAAACAAAAAATCAGAAAGTAAAAATATCAACTATATTCAACAACGCTCCACAGAGCTGCTGTAACTAGAGAGGTGAAAGTGAAGGTAGTACAAAAAGCTAAGGCAAAATGTAGTATCATTGGTAAATAGTAACACACTAAGAAGAACTGATGATGAAGATACTAACGAACTCTCCTATGAATCTTTTGATAATATTGACTATATTATGATGAAAAGTCTTAAGAATGATTCAGCTAATACACCAAAATTATCGAGACTACTAACTGATTAAATGCAAAGGCTAGGCGGGAAATAATAAGAGCTTGAAGTGTACATCCCGTAAAAGTGCTGTTACTGTAGAGGAGAAAGAGGAAGCACTGGAAAAGCAAAGGCAAATGCAGTATCATCAGAAAAATGTTTTACTTTAGTCATGCTGCCTACACATGTCCACAGACTATTCTTCTTGACTATCCTTTCTAAGTGGGCAAGGGTCAATGTCCATCCAAAAAGTCAAGATTTTGTTCTCCAAACCGAACTGGATACATGTAAAGCCATATAACATTGCAGATGTGATGGTGGCGGATTGAAAAAAAGGTTGGGATGAGGTTTAAAATTTTTCAGAAGAATATGATGTCTGTGTGTTTCATCTCTCCAGTGGAATAAATGATGGCATCATCCTTGATGTTAGCATTTTTCGAGTTGTAGAGGAGGTGATGCAAGCAGAATGCCCCTTAAGGCATAAGTACTTCGAAGTTCATATCTTGGCACAGTTGCAGGTTCAAGAATGACGTTCTCAATTCTACAGCTTCTTATTGGAGAGTTACTACTTTCTTTAAGACTAAGAATTATAGTGTTAATGTGTAGTCTTTTTATTAGATTTTTGTTAACTTCTTTTTCATGCTGAAACTAGTATTACAACAATTGCAAGGATTGATGATTTCCTTCGTTCTTAAGTATGTTGATAAATCTAAAATATTTATGAATTCCATCCAAAAAAATAAATAAATAAAAAATCAAGCCTTCCAAAGGGGTCGAATAGGCTAAACGTGTCTTTGTGAGAGCCAGTAGAGACAAACTAAGCGCATATTACACTAGCACCACTTAGATAAATGACTATTACACTAATGATCCTTTCCAAATCAGAATGTTACAGAAACTTCTTTTGCAATGACTTTACATAATAGATATTCTCTTTCAACAATTTCCTAGACTTTTATTGTGCATAACGTGCATACATTTGTGCATGACTAAACATTTGCCTTTTGACTGAATTAAATGGATATTGGGATTGACTATTGAAGTTAGATACAAATATCTTATCGAAAATAAAAATTACACCTCATAATGTGGGTGTTTGGTGTAGATTAAAATCAGATTTTAAGTGGATTATGATAGAAGTTTTTGAAATGTATGGTTGAAAGGACGTGGGACAAATGAAAGATGTGGTTGATATTGATTGTTTGACTTTGACTTAAATTAAAATTAAATTTTAATCCGGCCCAAACATGCCCAATATATGTACAAGTTACAGATAGGTCAATACTGCATGTAAAGAACAAGCAAGAACTAATGTTGTACATGCAACCAACGTGCATGACATGCATGCATATGTGTGTCTTTTTTCTTTTACACTACTGAGGGAGTTCACAATACTTGATCTGGCTATATTTTTAGTTCATTATAAATGCATTGGATACATTTCAACAATATTTCTTAGCTAGTTTATGAAAAAAGCAAATTAACATGTATAATAACATAAAATGAAATATTCTCTCATGATAAATATTACTTTTGCTGTAGTCTTCTCAGCCCAAAGAGAGAGACTGGGTGGCTAGCACACTCAAGAGTGCTTCTTAATCAAGTTGGTCCCCTTCAAGGTGAGAGTTTATCTCAATCCATTTAATTGGTCCATTTCGAAGATTAACGTTTGAGCATCAGAATTTATTCTAAGCTGAGCTAGGGTCTCATGGCAACATTATCTGTAGGACCTCGAGTATTCCCTCTACCAGCACCTGTACCTACACCACTTTCCATTGATCCGCCATAAGCTGTCTCCTGCTCCATGTAAAAGCGAGCACAACAAGAAAACAAAATCAATTTAAAAAGGCAACTGAACATGGAACAAATGTAGAAAGAACTACCTTGAGAATCACCAATCTGGAGATGAGTTTTCTTAGCCCAGTCGCTGAATTCATCAAGCGAAGTTGGAACTTCCCATAAACTGTTTTCACGACCAACCACAAACTCTCTTGATTCAGAAAGAGTTAAAAAAAAAAAGCACTTGTGATGAGCATAAGACAGTACTTTTCAGTGAAGCTGATGCAGAACGGAAGTTTTAGGGTTTACCAACTTAATCCCCAACAAAAGAAAATTGTAAATCTCAAGAAAATAACCTCAAAAACGGAATTGTATTATTCAGAAAAACAAAGAGCCTTTAAATAGTCTCTGAAAATCCTAATTTAAGCAAAAGACCAAAATAGACATCCACTTAATTAAGACAATTAAAAACAAAAAAACTTCAATTGCCCGATAGACTGCCTTAAACTGCAAATTTGAGGCTGAAAACGACGTTAACCAAGGAATCCCCAGTTTGGGATGTTGTAGAGCACTGCGAGACATTTTCGAAAACATATTATAATAGAAATTCTGACACTGGTGTAAAAAGCTATGCCCGTTTCTTCGAAACAACTCGTTTTGCCAATTTTCTGTCTAATTCTTCGTCAAACTCTATTGTCAATTGTCCTACATCAAAAGCCAGTTTCAGCGAACATAAATTCATTGTAAAGAAATTGTCGAAGAACTTATTAGGGACTTTCACTGCCATGAGTTGCTTGCTTATACTTCAGCACATGAAATATTGTTGGTAACCTGAACTATACATTCACGGTTTTTATAAATTTATTTACATCAGAAATCTTTGAAATTTTTCTTTCCTCCCTCTCTTTTGTTCCGCTAACATGAGGAAGCTCTTGCGGTATTTATCTAATGATATCGAAGATGTACTAATAACAGTAATATAAAACTAAAATATTTAATTTCATTACTACAAAGGCTCAACCACGACAATGAAACAACTGGGCAATATTACATAGGAGAATCATGTGCAACTTGTTTGCATGCATGCACTTGCACGAAAGGAAGCACTATTTTTTTGAACTACCGTTTACAAGAATGTCCCCAAAAGATCACTACTTTTCCATTGATTTTCGCTTGGCATCATGTATAAAAGGGAATTTATGGTTACTTGCGTTAGATATTTTTCTGTGATATCACATATGTTTCTTTTCTTTCTTTCTTTCTTTTTTTTTTTTTTTTGCTGCTATTGCCTTTATTGCAATCTTGCAATTTCTTCTTTTCCATTTATAACTTGACAATAATGCTTTATATCTACTCTACCATGCACACATGGGCCAACATTATCTTAATTTGAGACATGAACGCTACTATGAAAGTAATACATTATTATAAAGAATAAGGAAGATTTGTTTGGATAAGTAGATATAGAAAACTAAAAGAAATAAAGTAGAAATATTTTAGTTTTTCATCTATGTTAATTATATAGATTTCGAAAATTTTCATAATGAAATAACTTGATGAATGGAACTTCCTATTTATAGCTTTTTTCTAATATGGCTTCATTTTCATAATTTCGGAATTATTTACTTTTTGATAGGAGGATAAGTGTAGTTATCAAACTTGTGTTTTCAGCTGAGCCTTACAAAGGGGATTTGTCCATAAGAGAAACAGCAACATGTCAATAAGAATTGAAGATGAAAATATTGAATCTTTCAACGATGATGATGACTAGTGACTACCCTACAGTACTGCAAATGCTGGTGTGGGCACCAGTAAAGGCAGATGGCGTTCTAGCAATAGGATTGGGAGAAATTCGTTGCAGCGCACATTCCGTAGAAAGCCTGTAACTCTACAGGTAAAAGGGAAGGAAGTACCAGAAGCTAAGGCAAATGCAGCATCATTGATAAACAATAATGTGCCAGAAGAACCGATCATGAAGGTAGAGATGAACTTTCGATGAATCTTCTGAGATGATTATTATATCCATGTGAAAAATCTCAGGAATGATTCTGCAAATACACCAACATTATCAAGACTATCAACAAGAACAAATGCAAGGCTTGGACGGGAAAAATAAGCGCTTGAAGTGTACATCCGTAGAAAGGCTGTCACTGAATAGGAAAAGGAGTAAGCATTGGAAAAAGCAAAGGCAAATGCAGCATCATCAGAAAACTGTTTTACTGTAGTCATGCATCCAACACGTCTATAGAGTATTCTTCTTGACTATCCCTTCTAAGTGGGCAAGGGTCAATTTCCATTGAAAAGTGAAGATTTTTTCCTCCGTACCGAACGGGATACAGTTAAAGCAAAATACCTTTGGAGATGTGACGGTGGGGGACTGAAAAAAGGTTTGAATGATTTTGTGGTTCACAATTTTTAGAGAAGAATTTGATGTATCTGTATTTCATCTCGCGAGTGGAATAAATGAGGGTATTGTCCTTGATATCAACATTTTTCCAGTTGAAGACAGGGTGATGAATGCCCATTAAGGCATAAGTATCTTAACAGGTAGTCTAAAATGCAATCGCGATTCCACACATTAATGTTTCAGAAGCAACATATGTGCCTATAATAGAAATGTGGCATTATATCCTAGCCTCTACGGATATTAATGAAAATGTATAAAAAATCAAGCACCATAAACTAAAGGCGACCATCATAACAGAAAAGGAATAATAAAAGCAATAACAATAATTTAAAACTAAATATTTTATTTCATTTCAACCACAAACAATGAAACAACTGAACAATCACGTGCATATTGTGAGCATGCATGCACTTGCACGAAAGGAAGCACTAGTTTTCTGAATTGCCATTATACTGATGTAACCAGGGGGCAACTATTTTTCTATTGTTTTTCGCTTGGTATCTTGTATAAAAGGAAATTATGGTTTCTTGCGTTTAGACATTTTTTTGTGACTATCTTCTTTTTCTTCGTTGCAGCTGTTGCCTTTATTAGAATCTTGCCATTTTTTCTTTTCAATTTATAATTGTGAATAATGCTATATATTTACTCTACCGCACACACTTGGGCCATATTTGAATACTTAAATTTGAGACATGAACACTCTTACAAAACCAATACATGGTTATATAGAATAAGGAAGATTTGTTGGGATAAGTAGATATATAAAACTAAGAGAAACAAACTAGAAGTATTTTCATTTTCATCTATGTATGTTAATTATGTTGATGATTTTTCCAAGTTCTTTAAATTTGGAAAAATTTCATAATGAAATAACTTGATGAATTGAACTTCCTATTTGTAGCTTGTTTTAAATGTGATTTTTGGTAATATTAGAACCATTTACTTTCTGATTGGAGGATGATTATAGTTGGTAGACTTGTATTTTCAACTGAGCCTTACAAAGGGAATTTATCTGTAAGAGAAGAGCAACGTGCCAGCAAGAACTAAAGATGAAGTTATTGAATCTTCCTACGAGGATGATGAGTAGCATCCTGTAAAATTCCTTTGAAGATTACCTACCAGACCTAATGCAAAGGCTCGTAAGGGAAACAATAAGGGCAGACACAGTTATAGCAATAGGATTGGTGGAAATGTGTTGTAGCTGACATTCTGTAGAATGGCACTAACTGGAGAGGTAAAAGTGAAGGCAGTACAATAAGCTAAGCAAATGCAGCATCATTGATATGTGCTAGGAAGAACAGATGATGAAGATACTAATGAACAATACGATGAATCTTCTGATGATGATGACTATATTCCGGAGAAAAATCTCATGAATGATTCTACAAATACACCAACATTCTCAAGACTACCAAACCAGATCAAATGTGAAGGCTAGGAGGGAAATAAATAAGTGCTTGAAATGTTACATACCGTCGAAGGGCTATTACTGATGAGGAAAAAGGAGAAGCCCTGGAAAAAACAAAGGCAAATGCAGCATCGTCAGAAACTGTTTTACTGTAGTTAGTCATTCGGCACATGTCTACAGATGATTCTTCTTGACTATACCTTATAAATGGGCAAGGGTCAATGTCCATCCAAAAGTCCAGATTTTGTTCTCCGCACCAAACAGGATACTTTGAAAGCCAAATACCGTCGCACGCGTGATGGTAGAAGACTGAAAAAAGGTTGGGATGATTTTGTGGTTCACAATTTTTTGGAAGAATTTGATATTGTTTGTTTCATTTCGCCAGTGGAATAAATCATGGAACTGTCCTTGATATCAACATTTTTAGAGTTGTAGAGGGGGTGATGCCACCAAAATTCCCATTAAGGCCTAAGTACCTTAAAGATCATATCTTGGCACAGCAGCAGGTTTTGGAATGACATTAATCTCTCAAGTCTAATGCTTCTTATTGGAAAGTTACTACTTTCTTTAAGACCGGGAATTATGGTTGTACCGTGTAGTCTTTTCATTAGCTTTTTGTTAGCTTCTTTTTCATGCTGAAACTAGTATTTCAATAATTTAAAGGATTGGTGATTTCCTTCATTCTTTAAGAATGTTGATGAATCGAAAATATTTTATGAATTCCATCTGGAAAAAAAAATCCTATTCTTCCCCACTTTATTTCCCCTAACATCAGGAAGCACATGTAGTGTGACCTCTAATGAACTGGTATTTTATCCTAAAGTGATAGAGTAACTTCTAAGAGTTCTGTACTAATGTTATCTAAGTTACAATTATCAAGAGTATAATAGTCTTCAAAATTTTCCTAATTTTATCCAGTGTTAGTGGTTATTTTACAAATAGTTTTTTTTTTTAAAAAAATGTACAGTCTATCAATCTCAATATCTTTCCCAGCGCACATAATACATTTACATATAATTTTCTTGCAATAAGGAAATGTTCTTATGTACTGTTCAATTCACTGTTTGAAATTTTTGTGTGATATATAATTAAGGACAGTATATTTGCAGAATCATGATCTCAATCACATTATCTTCCCCCAATAATTTTATAATAGGCACGAACTCTAACATGCATTTGCAAGTCTGCACAAGAATAACACGGATGCAACATAAGTGCCTTTAACTGAATTGGGCATTAAATCCAAGTCTCTACAAGGATTAAAGAATGTATTATAAATCAATCACCATAATTAAGACAATGATTTATCTATATTTTAACCTAAACCTGTCAAGAAATCATACCATTAACTAAAGGAAACAACCATAAACAGGAAACATTGCATAACTAAAATTTCTCTTCATTACTACAAAGGCTCAACCGCAATTTGAATCAACCATGAAACAATTGAATCACATACAGTTTACGTGCGGGCGCATACTTGCACATGTGTACATGTTTTGTTGTTGTTCGATTTCTTCCAATTTTTTCCTTCGAAAAGTTTTGCACACCACTTGTACCCTTGAGAGCCATGATGTTAAACCTCAGCAATGAAGCTCTATTTCTTTGTCTTCATTGCTGTTACTACCTTTATTGCTATCTTGCCAATTTTTCTTTTCTATTTATAACTTGTGATTAATGCTATATATCTACTCTACCGTGCAGGCGTGCACACATGGGCCCACATTTTGTATTTTAATTTGAGACACGGACACTCTTAAGAAAGTAATACATGGTTTGTAGAATAAGGAAGATTTCTTGGGATAAGTAGCTATTGAAAACTAAAAGAACTAAACTACAAATATTTTAATTTCTCATTTTCGTTAATTAGGTATAAGTTTGGAAAATAAAAAATCTTAATGAAATAACTTGATGAATTGAACTTTCTATGTATAGATTATTTTTAACGTGTTCTCATTTTCATAGTTTCAGTACTATTTACTTTCTGATTGTAGGATGAGTATAGTGACCAAACTTGTATTTTCAATTGAGCCTTACAAAGGAATTTGGCTGTAACAGAAAGAGAACATGCCAAAAAGAACTCAATATGAAGATATTGAATCTTCCGACGATGATGATAAGGGATAAAATCCAACATTGAATAAAGATGAAAACATAAACCATTTTATAAAGGCTTAAAGATATTTTAAGATGGAACCCCAAATCTTAATATGTTATCAGAGTCCGTTAAACTCCAACGAGCGATTCCATCCGATTAAACTAAAAAAAAAAAATGAGCACACGAATTTCAAAATTGATCTGCTCAAACAAGCCACAATCTTGTGAGGGCATGTTAAGGGATGAAATTTCACATCAAATAAAGATGAAAATATAGACCAATTTATAAGAGTTTGTGATACTCATTTTAATAAGGATGACCTTTTAAGATGGAACCCCAAATTTTAATAAATGATTACCACACAATAAAAAGCCTAAGGAGACTACCTATTAGAGCAAATACATAGGTCCGTAGGTGAAATAATAAGGGCAAGTGGCATTCTACCAATACGATTGGTGGAAATCCATTGCAGCTCACATTACGTAGAGAAGCTGTAACTAGAGGTGAAGGCGATACAAGAAGCTAAAGCAAATGCAATATCATTGGTAAACTGTAACACGCTAAGCATAACTCAAGATGAAGATACTAATGAACTCCCCTATAAATCTTCTGATGATATTGACTATATTATGATGAAAAATCTCAAGAATGATTCTGCTAATACACCAACATTATCGAGACTACCAACTAGATCAAATGCAAAGGCTAGGAGGGAAATAAATAAACTCCTGAAGTGTACATCCCGTAGAAGGGAAAGAAGAAGCACTGGAAAAGTGGAAGGAAATGCAGCATCATCAGAAAAATGTTTTACTTTAGTTATGCAGCCTACATATGTCTATAGATGATTCTTCTTGACTATCCCTTCGAAGTTGGCAAGAGTCAATGTCCATCCAAAAAGTTAAGATTTTGTTCTCTGCACCGAACTGGATACATATAAAGCCATATAACATTGCAGATGTGATGGTGGCGGACTGAAAAAAAAGGTTAAGATGATTTTGTAATTCACAATTTTTCAGAAGAACGTGATGTATGTGAGTTTCATCTCAATGGTGGAATAAATGATGGCATCGTCCTTGATGTTAGCATTTCTCGAGTTGTAGAGGAGGTGATGGTACTATAAAGGTCAAATATCTTGGCACAACTGTAGGTTCAGGAATGGTTCAGGAATGACTTTAAACTCTCAATTTTACTGCTTCTTAATGGAGAGTTACTACTTTCTTTAAGATTGAGAATTATGGTGTTACTGTGTAATCTTTTTATTAGATTTTAGTTGAGTTATTTTTCATGCTAAAACCAGTTTACAACAATTGCAAGGAATGATGATTTCCTTCATTCTTAAGTATGTTGATGAATCTAAAATATTTATGAATTCTGTTGGAAAAAAAATGAGCCTTCCAAAGGGGTCGATTAGGCTAAATGTGTCATTGTGAGAGCAAGTAGAGACAAATTATGTGCATATTACACTAGTACCACTTAAATGACTATTACACTAATGCTCCCTTCCATTTCAGAATTTACAGAAACTTCTTATACAATGATTTTGCATAATTGATATTCTCTTTAAAAGTTTTCTAGACTTTTGGCGTGCATACGTTTGTGCATATGCATATCTTTCTTCTTTTATGTATAATGTAGCAGGTTGTTAGTTTTTCCAAAATATAATATATGTAGTTTACTTTTTAACTCTTTGTGAACATTCGAAAAAATATATTTGAGCAGGATTCTAAGGAAAATGAAAAAATAAATAAATAAAATTCCCATGAGCAATATTTTGTGGTTTTTAATTTAGACAAACTTTTGACTGAATTAAATGGATACTGGGTTTATCGAAGTTAGATGCATATATCTCATTGAAAATAAAAACTATACCTTATAATATATATACAAGTTCCATATAGGTCAATATTGCATGTGCAGAGAACGAGCAAGGACTAATGGTGTACATGCAACCAACGTACATAACATGCATGCATATGTGTAGCTTTGTTCTTTTACATAATACCGAGATAGGTCATAGTTTATTATAAATGCATTGGATACATATCAAAAATATTTCTTAGCTAGTTTATGAAGAAAGCAAATTGACATGTATAATAGCATAAAATGAAATATTCTCTCACGAATATTACTTCTAGGGAGAATTGCAGCTATGGTACCAAACATTTCATTTAGTAGTGACTTGACCCATACTTTTCATTTGTACCACACATGGTACCAATTTTTTCAAAAATTCGCACTAGAAATCCAAATGGATGGAAAGCCACCAATTTAACTATTAGTTGACCATTAAAAAATTTGACCTTAAGATTTGAGGCATGTACAAACTTATTGTTAAAAGAGGAATTGGATTGAGAATTTATTTCATTAAAACCTAAACTTCCTATATTCCCATTTATTTTTTTAGACCTATCATGTCATCAATTTTCTTAGATCCCCTAGAAAAAGATTGAAGCTGGGCACTAGATTTTTCAATATCACTCGTAAAAGATTTAACCTTAACATGCAAGGACTCTTTCTCAACCCTGTTCAGACTTCTATTAGACTCATCAAGTTTAATCACATGTCTCTCTTTTCCTAATTCAAGTTCATTTAATTTCATAAATACGGATCTATTTACCTTTTTCAACTTAAGACTTTAAACAGTAGCTCCTAAGTCACATGAATATCCCTATCATCCTCATATTCTTCATCGAAAAGTGATTGACTCATCTGGATAAAATATTGGATCAAAGGTTGCAATTATGCTGTGATACCAATTGAAAATTTCCTAAATATATACTAAGCTAATACCACATGTTGGAAATTATAGTTGTTTAGACCCAATTATGCATAATTAGAACAATAAGTCACTTATTAATTGATTTCTAGATGATTAAGGTAATTAGACTAATTTAATTAATTCTATGTGTCAATCTATTAAAATAAATAAAGTTCAAAAGCTATAAATATGATCATGGAGGAAAACCCCTAACCAAATAAAAAAACTTCTTGGCAATTTTGCTAGTAAAATTCACCGAAAAAGTTAACTTACAATTAATCCACATACTGCTATACTTTAGCTAATTTTGACCACCTGACTTGTAAATCACCGAGGAACTCCTTTGATTTTGTACTCCCGCACTTCCCAGAACTCTGGGCCACTTTTCTCTCTGCGTGAATCAACAAGAATAAACCTCATTCTCGAGCGTCGGAACTCCAAGCACCTCTTCCCAAAACTCCAAAATTATGTAGGCTAATTAGCGAAGGTAGGGTTTTACTTGGTGTTTGATCAAAGCATCTTTTTGAATTTTGATCCGTAGGCTAATGCAAGAGATATTGGAATATGTAATTGACTTTCAAAGAACAAACTCTTGACTTGCAATAAGGCTCTACTGATGATGGATCAATATATAGGTTGAACAATGAAATCTTTTGTTGAATTAAGAATCAGTGAATGCGGTTGGATCTTCAATAATGTGATCTCTAAAGTATTATAATAATTCAACACACCTTGGGACGAACCTATGGCTGTATATTTAAAATGCGTAATGTTTAGCATGAAAAATGTTGCTTTTCAATGTTGATATCATGTGGTAAAAACAAGAAACTACCTCGAAATAATATGCCGCTCGAGTGCCTAGGGCAACACTAGGCGAGCAGTCCTTGAGCAGCAGTCAATATTTTCATCGTAACTTTCTTTCCTAGTGTCGAATTGAGGTTATTCAAATTACATTGAAAATCTAACTCAAATGGCTACAATTCTTATTGACCATTTTCCAAATTTGAATATTTTCTATTTAAAAAATGTGTTGCAACTTGTAGTTGAAAATTTAGAGCAAAACTTGTGCAACCCTTTGACACTCCTTTGACTTTTAATTGCATCCCATTGATCATATGTGATCTTCTTGAACATTTTTTACTCCTCTAAGGACTCTATCAACCCCAAATTATTTTAAATTGGACTCAATAAATGCTATATTGACTTTGATTACAACTTGATAAACTTCTAATACAATTCAACTAAGACATGATATTGACTAAAGAAATTGCTGATTACAAATTTAGAAATTACTAATTTTGCTAATTACAAAATTGAACCTAACAATGATGATTACCATGCAATAAAAGGCCTAAGGAGACTACCCACCATAGAAAATACATCGGCTCTTAGGGGAAACAACTAGGGCCGATGGCGTTTTACCAATATAATTGGTGGAAATCCATTGCAGCTCACATTACATAGAGCGGTTGTAAGGAGTGTTGAAAGTGAAGGCAGTACAAGAAGCTAAAGCAAATGCAATATCATTGGTAAACAATAACACGCTAAGAAGAACTCACGATGAGGATACTAATGAACTCTCAACATTACTGAGACTACTAAATTGTTCAAATACAAAGGCTAGGAGGGAAATAAATAAGCTCTTGAAGTGTACATCCTGTAAAAGGTCTTTTACTGTAAAGGAAAAAAGAGGAAGCACTGGAAAAGTGACGCCGTGCAAAATAACGATTATTCTGTACTACAGTTTCAATAGAATTTAACAGGGAAGAACTCAAGAGAAAAACGAGAGAAAATAAGAAAATTATTTATTAATCGTTCAATAATGAGAAAATAATCGACAAGCCGAGTTAAATAGTTAGAAAATCGTAATTATTGAAATTTTACCAAAAATAGCAAAATCCCAATAATGATATAAAAAAAAAATACGAAATAAAAGAAATAATATTCCAAAAAATCTGGCTCAAATTGGGTTCGTAATCTATTC
>CAIGRF010167303.1:46962-63063 GCA_903798235.1 Fraxinus ornus
AACATAGAGTGGGCCAAAACGAGCCATCCTTAAGTGAGAAATCGGGCCACGAGCAACTCTAACTTAATTAGACTGCTTCCAATGGCCCAATATAGTTCTACGGTCGGGTCATCAATCCTAGGTGTCGATATAATAATTATCTAACGTCGGTTTTACATCATCGCCCTGATTTATTGGGTATCAAAAAATACAACATTATTGATATCACCTAAAAAGAAAAGAATATATAGTTAAAATATTAAGTTATAATAATAATTTTCAAATGATACAAAGCAAATGGTGAAATATATGTTTGTTTTTTAGTGATAGGGAGAATCAGTTACGAAAAACAAACACGAGGAGAGGTTTAAGTAGTTTTTGGAAAGGGAGGTGACGTTTTGTAAGAGTCAGTGCGTATGTAATTTGTTGATCTTGATTGAGCGATGGTCACATTGGGTTTCGAAAATTAGGGTACAACGATTCCATTTATAAAAACTTTTAGATTCCTATGACAATGATTACATCCAGAGTGCACCTCTTAAGCATCTTACTCGCCCTCTATGAGAGGCGCAGGCTCACGCCAAGTACCAGACCATGGTGGATAGGGAGAATCATTTACGAAAAATAAACTTGAGGGGGAGATTTCTAGAACTTTTGAAAAGGAATGTGACCTTTTTTTGTAACGGTTATATGTAATTTATCGATCTTAATTGGATCGATGGTCAGATTGTGGTTAAAAATTATGACACCATGATTTTATTTCTGAAAACTTTAAGACTTCCCGTGACAATGTATACATTCAAAGTACTCCTTTAAAGCGTCTAATGCACCCTTTGCAAAATGCGTAGGCTCGGGTAAAGTACCTAACCAGGTCATTGGCACCATCAGGGGTGTTTTGTCTATAGTTGGGGATTTTACCAAATTACATCTTAAAGAAGTGCAATAATTTATGCACAAACTTTCTTTCAAGTTTCAACGTAGATTCCTTTCCACTTAATAAAGACATATTTAAAGCTTTTTCAATTATTTAGCCAAAAAATCATACCATCTAAGTAATGCTTTTAATAGACATGGGAAACACCGAATAAGTCCATCAAAATTGGCTACAATTTATCAGCAATTAAACCCATTAAATACTCGTTAATTCCAATAGGAAGGCCATGTAGAAGGAACAAAGGGGTTTATGCTCTTATACCATTGTTATCGAATAGAATAATACTATTCATATAGATGATAATCAATCTTTGTTCAATGAAATTTGAATGCATCTTTATACATTAAATAATGTGGTAATATACCCATAGATAATCAAAACTAAAGATGAATATATAGCATTACTCTTGTTATAAGATAGGAGTAATGTTATTTATCATGACTAGTGACTAACTATATCGTGTACAATTTACCCTCATAAGGAGAGACTATCAACACTTGTAAGCCATCGAGACTTAATTTAACTTAGCAATGCAGAATTCAATTGAGTCATCTCAAATGTAGCCTATGTTTGACCCCCATTTTTGGGGGGAAATGTGTTCTGGAATAATGAGTTTTTGGAGAATGTGGTGGTTAAAAAAATAAGGAAACTTTTTGAGTTTACGTATAAAATTATTTATGCGAGAATGTGTGATTAAAAATGAATTTTGAAAAAAAAAGAATGAGTTTTTGACAAAATGGAGCCAAACAGGGACTCAGTCTAAAACCATCAATAGATGCAAGAAGGGGACAACATGCATCCAAAACAAACAAGGAAAAGTAACAAAACTAGAGATTTTCTGTAGCAAACCTAAGGAACAATCACATTCATTCCAATCCACAACATCAACACCATGTCCAAATAGCTTAATTGTACAAATAAAGAGAAGAAAACTTGCACAACTTTAAGACAAAGAAAACTGAAACTAGAAGAGTTGATTGTTATTTATCAGCCAAGAATGCATCAATCACTTCCACGAACTCGTGATGCGCAGTTAATTGAGGAAAATGACCCGTGGTGTCGATAATCTCCACCTTGCTTTCACCCTTGATTTTGTTCTGCATGTATTTAGGCACAGAGTTTGGAACAGCAATATCATTTCTTGTTTGAATGATACAACATGGGGTTGTTACTTTCTCAAGCATGTCCCGGTAATCCATCAAGAAAACAGCTTTAGACAAGGTGAGTGCAACTTCAGGTCTCATTCTTTTCAAAGATTTCTCAAACTTTTCGACAGATCCAGGATCAATTGGATCGACTACAAGAGCAGCAAAGCTTGAAGTCCATTCCTCGTAGTTGGATTCCATACTTGAGAATATCTGCTCAACACCTGATAGTTCAAAGCCGCCTTCATAGTCTTCTAAGTTTATAAACCTGTATATGAGGTAGGTATCATGTTATCAACCTGTGAATAGTGGAAAATAAAACATCCACCCTTAAAAAATGTGATTAACTGTTATAAAAGGACATAGAAGGTATCAAGTAAATGAGAATATAATTTGTCAACGGACATTCCCCGACGAGAGAGAGAGTATTGCAAAACTTGTTTGTAGAGGAAAAAATTGTCATTAAAATATTATGTAAATACAATACTACATGTTACCGATGAAGTCATTTGTTACTTGAAGACATTTAACAGCATAGCAATTAGCAACTGTCAACCGTTTTTAAGCACGATCAAATGTTCACACGAGAAACAAAAGAAATTTGAAGAGAAACAAGGATCAAATTTCTATACCATAACATGTCTTTAGAATAACTTGATGGCATATCTGGTAAGCAAGATTGGACGAATTAAACAAGACAGTTGACTCTACTATAATCATAGTCAATTTCTTGTTCAACTTATCAAATCTAACTCATTTCTTCTCCTTATTTCCAAATGAAAATGGCAAAGATCACTAATAATAACCAAGTTTGGCGAACTGGGCAACAAAAGAACTTGTACTCTGGACGGGGTAAGTTAACTTATAATTAAAGAAAGTACAGGTACCAACAATAAAGGGATTATTGAACCGTAGCTAGATAGGAGCAAAAAAATTGATTTCCACAAAATTACATGAGCATAGCATATCTAAAGACTCGATCCTCCTTAAGTACTGTTAAGGTATAAAATCACACATAGAATAAAGATGAAAACATAAACTAATTTATAAAGATTTGTGTTACTCATCTTAAGAAGGTTGACATGCAACCCCAAATCTTAACATGGTATCAGAGTCCATTGAGTTCCAATGACCGATTCCATCCGATTAAAACAAAAAAAAATTGAGCACACGAATTTCAACATTAGTTTGCTCAAACGAGCCAACATCCTGGGGCATGTAGAATCATACATCGAATAAAGATGAAAATATAGACGAATTTATAAAAGTTTGGGCTACTCCTGTTGACCTTTTAACATGAACCCCAAATATTACCATAAGAGCATAATATTTGAATATCCTTAACAACTGTCCATGTGTGGGAAATTAGATAATTTGAACCATTACCTAGGAGAGGTTGCAACTAGTATGAGCTTGTGGAAGAGATCAGGTCTTTTTATTGAAGTAACGCATCCAATCATACCAGACATGGAGTGTCCAACAAACACTGAGGATTTCACCTTCATCTCTTCCAAAAGACAAATTAAGTCATCGGCAAAAGCATCGTAAGTAGAGTATTTGGCAGCATCATAGAGGTCGGGATCTTTCACCGCACCAGAAAAACACCAGTCGAAGACTACAACTTGGTGATGATCAGCCAAATAAGGCAATATTTTGTTCCAAATGGACTGGTCTGCTCCGAACCCATGTGCCAAAACTAGTGTTTCTTTACCTGATCCCATGATTTTGGCATTCATAGCCGTCGACAAATTGTGTATGACCATGCTTCACTTTTATTTGAAAGCAGAAGAAGAGGAGGAGGCAAATATATTTTAGCTAAGAGGTTAAAGGTACAAATAGAGAAGCTATAATTACTTTTCCTAGTGTTGTTTAATGGCACTCTTTTGTCTCAGTTATATAGAAAACAAACCGGAAGCGAATCAGAAAATAACCTTACTGTTAAAGAGTATATCAACTTCGATGTTAACAGTGTGTTTGGTCAAGGTTAAATATTTGACACTTGATATGAAAGTCTATTTTCTGCTCAATTTCATGCCGAATTATAATTATTTAAGTTCTGTCGCCAAATAAAATATTGAAAATAAGTATTTATAACTTATTGCAATATGTAAAAATAAATGCCGATCACCAAACCTAATTAATATAAGTGTACAAGACAACTTAGAACAAAAAGCAGATGGCTCGTTAGAATCAAAGATAACTGTTATGAATTTGGATCGCAAGATAATGACGATAATGAAATAAACAAAAATAAAATAAACATCAAATTTACATGAAAACCCATAGGTGAAAAAACCACGGGCAGAGGAGGAGAAATCCAATATAATCAATAACAATTGTGTTTGCAGGATCTCAATGCACTTAATTGAAATCTAAAACTTTCAGACAAGTTGTAAAAAAATAAGAAGTCTAAAACAACGTCAAAAACGAAAACAGGTTTGGGCTAAATAAGTCTGTCGCTCGAGTGACAAGGTAGCGTCAGGCGAGCAACCAAGTCTCTGGTTGTTTTTTACCGAGCTAGCTCGAGGGTCCAGCTAGCGAAAATGCAGTGAGTTTTTTTTCCTTCAATCCATAACTTTGATATCTTCAAGACCACTCCAATACCCACTAGAATTTGGGTCAAATCACAACAAATCTCCACCTTGAACCAAATTCCAACACAAGGAATTCCAAATCTCGACTCCATCAATAAACACCACTTTTCCTCTTCCAAACAAACTCCAGTAGACTAAATCAATGACAAATACCCACTAAATTCAAACAATGTTCAAACTTAGCAATTGGAAGTGGTTTTGTCGTCATATTAGCAGGATTATCCTTGGTATCAACTTTGCTCACTACAATATCACCACGAGCAATCACATCACGCAAAAAATGATACCTCACATTAATGTGCTTAGTCCTCTCGTGAAACATCTGATCCTTAGTCAAGAAAATTGCACTATGACTATCACAAAATACTATAGATATCTCAAAGTCTTCACTGATTTCAACAATCAATCCTCTCAGTCATATAGACTCCTTACATGCCTCTGTAATGGTCATGTATTCTGCTTCTGTTCAAATTATTATATTTTGCAAAGTAGCTTTCCAGCTGATAGCACAGCCTCCAAAGGTAAAGTGATTTCCTCTTATCAAGATCACTTGCATAACCTGAATCCACATATCCAATGACTCCATCTGAATTTCTGTCAAAATGCAAACAAGCATTAGAAGAGCCATTCAAGTATCTGAAGATCCATTGCGCTGCTTTCCAATGTTTCTTGCTAGGATTTGTCATGTATATGCTAACTGCATGTGCCAAATCAGGTTTTGTACAAACCATAGTATACATAAGCGAACCAACTGCACTGGAATAAGGAACCCGAGACATGTAATCAATGTCTCCATCTGAATGAGAACACAAGTTAGATGATAATTTCAAGTGAACAGCCAGAGACCTTTTCAATGTTCCCATTCTAACTTAAATACAATTTGTTAGCCCTTCTATCCCTCAAGATTTTCATACCAAGAATCTTCTTTGTTGCACTAAAATCTTTCATATCAAACTTCTTGTTGAGTTAAAACCTCACTTTTCTAACATCTGCATTATATTGGGTGGTATGAGCATAACATCAACATATAATTACAAATATGTAGTCGATCCACTATCTTCCTTTCTGAAGTATACACAACTATCATAATTACATCTGAAGAAATCATGAGTAGTCATAAATGAATCAAATCACTTATGTAGTCTTCTTTCCCAGAGTGAACCTTCTGATTGTTGCATGTAGATGCTCTCCTCCTTGACATCCATCTGCTCAAACTCCAAGTCATTCTTAGTCACCACTTCAAGTAAAGCCTGGATGAAACTATACTTCACAACTGGTGAGAACACATCTGTAAAGGTAACACCTGTAATCTGACTATAGCTCTTTGCCACCAATCTAACCTTGTATCTAGCATCTTCAATCCCTAATGTGCCTTCCTTTTTCTTGAACACCCATTTGCAGCTAACAACCTTTTTACATCTAGGTAATTTTACCAAGTTCCAAGTGTTATTTTTGATCTAACCTTATATCTAGCATTTTCAATCCCTAATGTGTCTTTATTTATTTTGAACACCCATTTACAATGAACCACCCTTTTACCTTTAGGTAATTTCACCAAGTCCCAAGTGTTATTTTTGCTCAATGACTCCATCTCCTCATGTATAGCAATCATCCATCTGTTAGAATCACTGCAACTAACTGCCTCTGAATATGTAGTAGGCTCCTAAGTGGAATCAATGTATTCAATCATACTCAATGCATAAGCTCCAAATCTGCTTTCCCATACTTTTGTAGAGGTCTAATCTATCTGCGAGGTCTATGATTAGCTATTGAATACTATGGTGTTGGTGGTGTAGGCAAAGTAGGAAAGATATTTGTCCGTCACTCCAAATGGGACTAATCTATAGTAGATTATTTTGCAACCTCTGATTGTTCTTCTGAATTAATTTCCAATTCCACCTGGATTAAATGACTCTACTCTTCAGTTTTATCAGAATCCTCAAGAGATTAACCACGAACCATAGCAAGTTCATAAAATATTACATCCCTACTAACAACATTTCTTTCCTTATGACACCACAATTTATACCACTTCACACTTGATTTATACCTAAGAAAGATGTACTTTGTAGACCCAGACTCCAACTTCCCATTATCCACATGAGAATAAGCAGGACATCTAAAAATCTTCAAATCAGAATACTAAGAAGGTTTACCAGATCATACCTCTTCTGGTGTCTTTTTATCAATGGCAGATGAAGGTGAGTTATTAATTAGAAAACAAGCAGTAGCGGCAGTTCAACCTGAAAAGTTTTAGACAACCCAAAATTTGAAAGTATACAACGAACTTTTCCATCAAAGTTCTATTCATTTGTTATGCCACACATTCTATTGAAGAGTTCCAGGCATTGTCAAGTGTCTCAAGATGTCTTCAGCCCTACAGATTCATCTGAACAAAACTCCAACCCATTATTTGTGAGTAGAAGTTTCACTTGCTTTCAAAACTGCTTTTCTACCAATGTTTTTCATTCCTTAAATGTCCCAGACACATCACTTTTTTGTTTCAAGAAGAATACCCAAACTTTTTTGGAGAAATTATCAATCAGTGTCAATAAGTAATAATGACCTCCTTTTGATGGTACCCTGGTCGGTCCCCAAAGATTTGAATGGATATATTCAAGTGTTCCCTTTGTGTTTCCTTTCGTGAATTTGACTCTCTTCAATTTCCCAAAGACACAATGCTCACAAAAATTTATTTTTCTAGTCTTCTACACATCAAGTCCCCTTTTACTAGTTCTGTCTTGCCATTCTCACTCATATGCCAAAGCCACATATGTCAAAGTTATGTAATTTCATCATCTGTCAAAGAGGTAGAAATCGTTGCATCCCCAATTACTGTGGAACCATGCAAAATGTACAATTGTCTAGAGTTTTTATGTCCCTTCATGACAACAAGAGCACCCTGACTCACTTTCAAAACTACACATTCACCAGTATATCTATAAGCCTTTGAGTCAAGTGCACTCAAAGATATGAGATTTCGTTTCAATTCTGGAACATGTCTTACATTTGTAAGTGTTTTGATAACCCCATCGAACATTCTGATTGTACCAACTTCAAAAATCTTGCAAGGCGCATTATTTTCCATAATAATTGCACCTCTCGAAACTTCTTTATAAGTTGAAAATCAATCTCTATTAGGACACATATGAAAAATACAAGTCGAGTCAAGAACATATTCTTAATATGGTTTAGAATCCATGCCAGAAATCACAAAAAACTCTCCTCCACTTTGCCCATCTTCCACAACATCTGTCTCCGTTATATTAACAGGTTGCTTCCCTTTCTTAGTAGCACCTACATCTTTATTTCTGTTCTTCAAGGCATATCAATCAACTCTAATATAACCATTCTTCTTACAATTGTGACGTGTCTTCTAAGCATGTTTAGATTTCGATCTGCCCCTCATATTTCTGCCAAGATTTCTATTTGATTTTCCCCACGCACAACCAAGCATTCGGTATAATTCCCAGATCCTCTAGCAAGATATATCATCTTCTCCTTAGATAGTAAAGCATCATATACATCTTTCACGGTGAGAGTATCCCGACTGTATAGAATAGTATCTATAAATGTCACCTATGATGGTGGCAGAGAACATAACAACATCAACGCTAAGTCCTCGTCGTCATACTTAACTTCTAATGTCTCCAAATAGGCCATGATTTCTTTGAACATAGTTAAATGATCATCCAATGATTACCTTCAAACATCCGGTGAGAATACAAGCGTTGTTTTAAGTGTAGCTTGCTGGTCAAGCTCTTTGTTATGCAAAGTTGCTCCAACTTTAACCACAAAGTAGCGACACTTTTCTCCTTTAGAACATCCTGAAGAATTTGATTTGAAAGATATAGATGAATTTGAGATTGGGATTTTCGATCCCTACACTGTTTTTCATCTTGCGTCTAGGTAGCAGACATCTTATCAAAGCCAATAAAGGCTTCCTCCAAATCCATCTGCGCTATAACCGTTCTCATATTCACTTGCCATAAAGTAAATCTCGTATTTCCAACCAAAAATGGAATATCATATTTCATCGATGCCATGCGGAAAATATTCACTTGCCATAAAGTAAATCTCGTATTTCTATCAAACAACGAGATATCATACTTCATTGTTGCTATGTAGAACAATCAACCTCGCTTTGATACCACTTGTTATGAATTTGGATCACAAGATAATGAAATAAACACCAAGATTTACATAGAAACCCAATACATGAAAAAATCACGAGCAAAGGAAGAGATATCCACTATAATATATAACAATTTTGTTTACAAGATCTCAATGCAATCAATTGAAATCTAAAGTTTTCAAGTTATTGTATGAATCTCTCTCTGTTGTTTTTAATTTCTATACAAGGCCATATATATGAAAGCCCTAGAGAACAAGTTGTAGAAGAATATGAGTCCAAACTCACGTCAAAAACGAAAACGAGTCTGGGCCGAATAAGCCTATCGCTCAAGCGACAGGCAGGCGACGCCCCATCGCTCGAGTGACAGGGTAGCGTCGACGAGCAACCAAGTCTCGGGTTGTTTTCTACCTGGCTTGCTCGAGCGTTCAGTTAGCGCCAAACTAGCGAAAATGCTGTGACTTTTCTTCCGGTCCTTAATTTTGATTTTTTCAAAACCATTCCAATTTAGGCTCCTGTTTGTTCTACATTTTCTTCCCATTATTAGAAATTTTATGACTGTTTTTTCAAACACCTAAGCCCCATTATCACACAAAGAGATAAAAAATGTCGGCTAATTCACTTTGCAACGGTCACAATATTTATACAAATGGAAAAAAATATAGAACAAACAGGGGCTAGATTTCAATACCCACTAGAATTTGGATCAAACCACAACAATAACTGCAAGCCAAAATTTACACCTGTAGTTAACTAATCTGATCACATAATAAATGGGGTTTGAAAATTCCGAACTCTCTATACACCTATCTTATCAAGCATGCTTCATTTAAAACTCAAATCGGGCAAAGGACATGGATAATATATCCATAATCAACCATGCTTGGTGTATATCTTGGGTTACACCTTGATATAATGACACGTGATATTTTGTCATTGAACTGTTTAAACAAAAAACAATTTTTGTAGCCAACGATTTTTTTACAACACCTTGTGTGTCAACAAAAGGGGCAAAAAAGGATATACAAATGGTATAATCCATACATAATACATACATACTTTGTCCTTCCAATATTTTTTTCATTTTCATTCCAGTATGCGAAAAACTTGGCTCCACTACTGCTTCATCCTACACTACATTTTTTTTTTTTTTTTGGCTCTTATTTGAGCTTTTATTGTTTTAACAATCTATATATCTTTACATACTCGACTAAAAATATCGATTTGCATCAAATAAGTCAAGATGGTTCTTTCAAGAATAGGTGTCATCATATGTACTTTTACTCCAGCTTTCTTATTTTAATGGTGTATCAAAGAGAAAGCAAAGCAAATTTAGAGACGCCTCTAGGTTTGTATTTATGGGTAGTATCAGTTGATGGAGGAGGAAGATCTTTTGCAGTTAGGAGCATTAAATGCTTGCTTTTGACCCTTTGCAACTGGAATCTGGACGGCAAAAATTTAATATGATGCCAATTTTCTCTATTTCTTAATTTTCCTAATCATCCTGGCAAACATTCCTCTTGTGATGAGAGATTAAAATTCAAGTTAAATACCTAAGATGGGTTTTTTTTCAAAAAATCCCACGTTCTAGTTTAATGGTTTTTGTTCTCTGCATAAGCCAGCCCTCCAACCCTGAAGGAGTAACAGACCTTTTTGAAGGGTTATCAAAATTGAATGAGTAGTTAGTAATATAGAAGAAGAAGTGGATAATTGCAGGATTGGGGGCCAAGAGAATAGGAAACACAGCCACACAGAAAAAGTTGGTGGAGCCCAGTGGCCACTGTGCATTTACTCTGCTCATACTTTAAAGAGCAATGTTATATCATTTTGTAACTCAAATTTGTACCCATAGCTTGCTCTACTTTGATTCCTTATTATTATTTTTTAATATTAAAATATTGAAATGGTTTGTTTTGTCTTGTTCCTTTCGTAGTTGGGATAAATACAACTACCTTTTCACCATTATTTTAATCGGGTCCTACCACATTTTATTGGAAACCAAGTCAATTAAAGTGGCCGCTACGTTAATTTTATTATTATTTTTTTCTTTTAACAAGTTCTCTGAGTGTCAATTTGGTTCGTCGCCTCGGACAGCTAGAGGCTTGATCAGGAAAATGCTCGAGCCGACACAACTCTAGCTCGGAAGAATCAAGTCAAGGCTTGGGTCGAGCCCCATTTTGGAGCGTGGCTTAACAAGCCACATGTGCCAGTTAGGGATGGCAATAAAACTCGCTCAACCCGATACCCTTGGGGTCCCGCCCCGAATGGGGTGGAGATTACCTGCCTAACCGGGTACACGGGACGGGGATGGGACGAAAATCATTACCCCGAAGCGGGTTCGGGGCGGGAATGGGAAACATAGTCCCCGCCCCGTTACCCGCTCCATTTAAAATTAATTTCAAATTTAAGTTTTTTATCGAACAAAAATAATAAATTTATCATCATTTTTAAAGAGAACATAAGTTATTTTTAATAAATTAGTAAAAAAGTAATAATATTTACTAACTAAGGACATAAAAAAAAAATAAAGCAAGAAATAAAAAAAAAATAAATAAATAAATTAAATAAAAAATAAAAAGAAAAAAATAAATGGGGCGAGGGACTTGCCCCGCTCCGCCCCGATTCCGCCCCATCCCGCTTTAATCGGGTATGGGTATGGGGTAAGGTAATAAAAATACCCGATCCGCCCCATACCCACCCCGTTGCCATCCCTAGTGCCGCTCGTGTTACAGGCCATTTTCGGCCCGTAAAGAGCCGAGCCTAAAAAAATAAAAAATAATAATAAAAAATAAATAAAAACATCTGCTTGCAAAACTTAAACAAAAAATTATATCACCTAGTACAAGGCAGCTAATTGCCTTAGCTATGTGTTGCCTTAACAGGCAGCTATGTAGCTGCTACATGACAAGTAGCTGTTGTATTCAGATTTCAATCTTAAAATTCAAATTTGGTTAAAACGAATATATTTTTTTTGTTACAAATATGATGTAAAAATTTTGAGCTTCATATAAATTTATTTCAATCAATTTTAACTTTAAAAAAATACGTAATTTATAAATTTATTAGTTTTAAAATAAATTGTACACGAAATATTTTATTTATGTATAATTTTAACTCCACTTATGTTGATTGTAGCCGATCACAAACCCGAAAAAAGAGGAGAGTTGTAAATTTTATTTAATTTGTAATTCGTATAAATGGCACAAGTTTTAAATTATTTAAAGAAATGTTATATTTGTCACGAATTTCAAAAAATGAGATGGCCCAACTATTTAAGGCCCTAGTCAAAAGCTTTTATCGAGCCTAGTTTTTTTGGCTGAGTAAAAGTTCGGCTCGGCTTGAGTCAAAAACCCTGAACCATTTTTACTCAAACTGAGCCCGAACCTCAAGTTTCGGCTAGCGAGCCAGCTGGGCAATCTTGTTGACACTCATACTGAAGCATGTGCAGTGTATGGTTTTGGGCAATGTGTAATGCATTCGATATGCTCGTTTGGTAGAAATTTGAAAGATTAAATGGGAAAAATTGCAATTATTGCTATAAACTAGAGAGAAAATTAGAGAAGCCAATAAATTTGTGTGTTTTATTAAGAACCAAAACCCCATATTTATGAGAAAAAGTTAGGACTACAAGGAAAAATGAATAGGATTGCAGGAGTATAAAAGTCATTCATAAATACTACTATATTTACAACCCTCTCCATTAAATGACTATTCACACAAGAACTATTTCATCGAAATATTATTTGGCAAAACTCGATTGGTCAACAAATGAAAAAAATATACAAAAAATCTGGAGTAATAAAATGTTGTTTCGTTAAAACCTTGTCAATATAGAACTTTTGGTCCAATTATTTTTTGTGAGGATAATGATGCATTTGTACATTATTTCCAACTGCTTAATTCCTCCATCCAATTTTGAGAGTTATTCAATGAAATTGACAGTCATTTTTATTGCGTTATAAAATATCATTCGTTTGGGATAAATGTTTAAACTATGCATTTATTCTCAGCATTCTTTACTTTTCATCTCAGTGCATTGTGGTGGATCAATTTTGTATATACTACACTACCAAAATAATGAGATGGAAAAATTAAGCTCTGAACATAAGTCAATTATAACAGGAAGAACTATGATGTTGACATGATGCGTAATATCATTACCTAAACAAAAATGGAGACGTTTAACAAGTAATAATGTTAAATATTTTATCAACATTTCAATTAACACTTATTAAAAAGTTGAGATTTATGATCATTAGAATTAATAAGACACATTGTCTTGATTGTATGATCTGAAAACTATGCTTACGATTTAAAATTTGAGTTGTATTTCGTAAACTTAAAGTTGCGAACACTATGCAATCATCTGGTATATGTATCAAATCTATTATATATAAATAATATTTAGATGGCAAATGTGGAGGATGATGGGCTCCATTATCATTTTGATTAATTTTTAGAAATATAGGGAATTCAGTTCCTATTTTAGCTAGTAATGTTTAATGATTCGTTTTCGATAAAGAGAATAAATAACATATAGGAATTTATTTAATTGAAAAATTTTATGATTCTTCATTGAATATCCATTTGAATTTTTAATTTTATATCATTATTGATCAATTGATGGTCCAACTGCTCATGTCAAACAATAAAATCAAATTGAACTTCTGGTTCAATATAGTATTTGTTTCAATTGTATCACTCATTTTAAAAATTTAACATGTTTCTCTTTAATTTAGTAGAAAATAAATTATTTTCAATAATAAGATTTTATTTCCACATAATGCAGTATTGACTCTTCTATAATATTAAAACAATATTCTTTTGGAATATTGATATCTACCTAGTTATGATTATTTAAAAGTAATAGAATGGTGTATGCTGTTGCAGGCACCCAAAAGTAATACTTTAACCTCTAAAACTAATGTAGTAGTGGAAGTAAGGGTCAATCCCACGAAAAGCATGTAATTCAATATTTTATGTTTCGTACAATGATTGAGGGGTTATGTATGCAAACAATTGTATATAACGCAATTAAGAACACTGAAAACTAAATTAACGAAAATAATCAAAAGACTAACTTAGGTCCAAATCAATATCCACCTTCAGAACTTTACAATTGATCATCGATGCAAGTATAAATCAACTCATATTTTGAAATTATTTTCCTATCTTTTCTTACTTATAATTAATTAGAATATAAGCGACCCAATTAACCCTAATTACCAAACAACCTAAGACAAACGCTCTAGATTTAATTTGTTAATCAAATTACTAATTAGAAAGACCGATGAAGCTAAACAACACAAGTACAAGCGGTTGCATTTAATTTAGCTGAACATTTTTTCTAAAATTCAACAATCACCAAAGTAGCAAATTATCAAACCCTAGTTGCTTCACAAGTTAAAAAAATCAAACACTTATGAATTTGATATTTAACTCAGCGGTAGATTGTAACGAATTACAAACCAGTATACCTCCTAGCAATTAAACATAACAATCATGAAAATAAGTGCAGAATAATATTCAATACTAAAAAAACATGAATTAAATTAAGAAAAACCATTTAGATATCATAATATGTGGTTTCGAGGTTTCAATCTCCTTCGACCAAGTGTAAAAGTTTGGTTACAATTCATGAATCTATGAGCAAAATAATGAAGAACGAAGTTTTGAGGCATTCCCTCTCATTCTAGGGTTGCAAATCACGTATTTATAGTTTTTTCCATAGGTGGTTGACTTAAATTCAGAAACCAGAATTTTTGTATTGGGAAACACCTATACAATCGCATAGTAGAACATTGAAACTGGGCTCTAAAAATCTCTGAAGGTGCTCATGCGACTGCAAGGAATATTACACTATGCGACTATATAGTTTTGCCAATTTTCCATCGCACAGCCTTCAGTAGTTTTGTTATATCTTTCTCTTCCGATATCCGATTGAGACGATTCAAGATATGTTGGAAAGATAACTCAAAGGCTTACGAATCATCCAGAAGTATAATTTTTCCAATTCAAACGTTTCATATGCCATAATGGGTTTCAAACGGAAACTAAAAATCCGAAGCATAACATTTTTGGATAGGAGTTGATATGTGATAATACTTTGATTGTATTTCATCCCTTTGACTTTTCTCTTCATCAGATTGACCTCTCTCAAATCTTCATCGTGAGATTCCACATAACTTTTGAGTATTTACATTTTAGTCCCCAAACTTCGTTTTCTTTCATTTTGGCCCTTGTTCGCTTATTTCTTCCCAATATTCACAGAATTACCATCTAAATCAAAATATGAACGTAATGAATACATTTTGGCACTAATTAATCATACGAGCACATAAAATAAGGAGGAAAAATATGCATTTTATATTCCTGTCACAGAACAATATTCGTAAATACATTTAAATTAATCATAATATTCTTCTATAATATTAATATGTAGAAATTTATGTTTATTAAGGAATCCAATGCAGTATTCTTCAAGAGTACTAATATTTATTATTTTTTCTTTTTCTGAAATAAAATATTATAATGACATGTTCTTCAGGAGCAAATAATATTCTTTGTGGAACATTTATATAAGGTTGTCGTGCTTCCTTCTAGAATATCAATACCATATTCATTTAGTACAAATATAATTTCTATTTGTGCTTCTTCACGAGCACAAGTTAAATCAAAATATTCAACTAATGTAATATATAATGGAAATAGAAATACTTTTAAAGAATATACTTGCTTGAATTTCAAAACTTCAGAAAGCCTTGAATAGTTGACAAACCTCATATCTTCAAAGATAATTTTTTTTTAAAAAAAAATTATATTACTTAAAAATTTACTAATGTTCATGTAGTTATTTCTCGCAAATTAACCGCTGGATTTTGATAGAAACTATTGGATTTGAAGTAAAATGAGTTGTGAACATCCTGTCCAAATTTCATGACGATCGAATCAACATTTTCTCACAGTGGTGTAGGCTATCCAATTCCGCAAATTTCTGCACCATTGATTCCCAAATAATAATACAATTCTTCCACAGTATCTAGAGTCACTATAGGATCAACAAACTTCGAATTTGTGATAATACTCATTCAATCATTTTTATGAATGTGTAGTATATGCTAAAAGAGAGTGCTAGTATTTTTTAGTTTATCTACTTCTAGCCAAATACAAAAGAAATGCAAAGATATTTTATATTATTTTCTTGCATCGTCTTATTATGAATCTATTGTGATGAATATTTTAAAACAAAGCAAATTTATTCTAAATTTTTAGAATAAAGTGTATTATTATTATTATTATTATTATTATTATTATTAT
>CAIGRF010167364.1:9694-38044 GCA_903798235.1 Fraxinus ornus
ATTGTGTGATTGGGCGTCTCACTTGAATTTTTTGATTGTGAGTCGTGAGATGGAAATGCAAGTTGTGAGCGTGGTACAAAAATGGGTTTTGCTTTAGTAATGTGGTGGTGGTCTTGTGCACCTGGAAGGAGAGGGACAGAATAAAGAAGAAAGAAGGTTAAATCCTCTTCAGTGTCAAGAAATGTGAAGTTTTTGGAGGAAACGATTTAGCCAAATCTGCTTGGGAGTTGGGGCTGACATAATTGTATTTTTTTAAAAAAATAATTCAGTAGTATAACTGTCAAATGCAGTTTCTAGTTATAATTCATTCTGAATCTAATTCAAAGACTCAAACTCTGATTCTGATTTTGGTAATGAAGCAAAATCCAATTTATGGTTAAATTAGGAGGTATTCACATTTGGAATGATGTATATCTCTTTCATCCCAATATGTAGACAAAAGTAGGCGCCATTTTTAATCATTTAGCAGAGTGATATGTTGTTGAGATATAACTTGAGAAGGAAATAAAGTGTTGTGTTCGACAATGTTGGGTAAGGATTCTTTATTTGCTGAACACATTCTAGGTTTTAGATCAAAGCTTGTTTGGGTTGCAAGATGGACTCCTGTTATTGTGCAAGCTGCTTCTATCTTAAAAACATTACTTAAACGTCCTTTTTCTCCGTCTGTTGCTGCTGATGCGGAAAGAAGGTTCTGAGTGCCTGAGTGTGAGTGCTTGGTTGGTTATGTGGGCTAATCAAATATTATGAGGTACACACACATACACACATAGTGTGTGTGCTTGGTTGGTTATGTGTGTGCTAATCAAATATTATTTGTCTTCTAGTTGAAGCCCTCATTATGTTCTGTTGGAAAATTCTAATATAAGTGGGGCCACATGTAACATATTAAAATGTGTGTGCTATTATTTAAAGTTTATTAGTCAATTAAAGTGATCCATTAAAGATGAATTTTGACTAATGATATTATGTCATGGAATTAAAGTGTAGAGATCGAAAATTTGTTTTAAATTGATGAAGGGACCGATTTGAAACAAATGAAATATAATGACCAATCATTATCTTATTATTATAGAGGTCATGATCCCCAATAATGAGTGTGGTTTTCATTTTTCTCTGCATCCCCATTAACAGAGAGAAATCAAGAAAGAAGACTTCAAATCACTTAGGAAGATCTAACCCAGGAAGGAAAAGAATCAGAGATCTATGGATCAAGGTATGTTTATGGTTATGCTATTTTCATTTTCATTGATTTCAACATGGATGATTGTATGTGTGAAAATGATTTGATTAAAGCATATTTTTGATCGATAATCCCTTTCTGTTTTTCTATCCAGTGATATCAGAGCCATTCCATAGTTGAAATTCTTGAGAAATTCAATTTTGAAATTTTGAATTTTATAGGTTATATGATTTTCCTGCTGTTTTATGTAATTTGGATTTATATTACATGAAATCTAGCGTGTAATAATATGGATATTTTGAGATAATTAAAGATTTTCTTTCAAAATTCGGATTTCAAGAAAATATGGTTTTCAGACCTATTGAAAACATAAGATTTCAAGTTTTTTTTTTATTTTTTTTATTTTTGGGTGTAGGAATTGTCTCATTTCCTAAACCTGAAAAAACTTCGAGAATTTAGATTTCAGCACTTATGGCGACTAAACTTATTGCTAAGGGAAGTCAAGGATTTTGGGTTAGTATTCATCCGTGTAAGGTAAAACCTGAGGAATCATTAGGTTTAGTACTAGTAGTACGAGAATTCACAGATGTATTTCCTGCGGAATTACCAGGTTTAGCTATACCGTTTATTGATTAGAACGTCGAAGTGTCCGCGACCGTCTCTCCTACCGTCAAAGATATGACCACGTGCACCTAATGTTTGTCCAATTGTGCAGAAAACTTGTGCGTGGACAAGAGGGAAGCCGGGATTTGTTGGTCACACGTGACGCTGAATTTCGAGGTCAACATAAAGTAACTTTTTTGGGTCAAAGATTAAATTATTATCCCGCTAAACTTAACCTCAAAATATAAAAGAACTTTTGCAGAAAATCTCAAGTACTATTTTCTTACAGTTTAGTTCGAACACATGTTTGTAACCAAAGTTCTTATTTGCTCCCCGATATAGGGTTAGCTTCTAGGAGCGTTTACCGAAAATAATAAGCCATCGGCTATTCCATGGAGGGGGCTTGAAATTGTAATTACTCTCAGCCCCTTTGATAGGTATAGGTGGACGGGCTGCTAACAGTAAAGAAACAACTTTATCTAGAATCCCTGAATTTTAAGAAAATATAAATGGTGCTTAACATAAAATCTAAGAAAATATTGTTCTACATTAGTCTATACTAGAATGAGACCTTTGAGAACATGTCCTGGATTTACAGAATCATGTCGGAGACTGATGGCCGGATCTCTCATATGTCTGAATCAATATCCCGCAACCCAAAACGGGAGATCTTTTTCTTAAATGTAGTAATAACTGCATAATTTGCTTTAAATGTTTATTGATGACTCGTATAACAAGAAAATAAATGTCAATTAAATCACATTTTGACATCAAAGTCCATCAACACTCCCAACCCGTGAAAATCTTCATGTTGTTTTGTACACTCACAAAGCAACAAAGCTACATCCCGAGACATTTAAGAGTGTTAACAATTTATATACTCGGTGGCTTGATGTCTTTTTGTAGCAGATTTTGTGCCTTAAATGATTGTCGTATTTTAATTTGTTTTATATGATTCCTCGAAATTCATGAGCACTCCTACCGATAAATAACATTGTTCATAAAGCAACATTAGGATATTATCGAGGATCAATCGATTTTTACATCAATAGTTTTTCCTGCTTTATATAATTGTCCATGATTGCAGTAAAACCATTATAAAGCCGCATTAATTGATTTTATTCATTGCTGAAATCACTAAAACAAGTTGTTGACATATTTAATTAATCAAGTTGGTAAACCAATCAATGAAATTAAGAATAAATAACTCTTCTTTTAGGGTGGATGGATAGAGTGTTATGCATCTGCGATGGTTTTTCATCAGATCAAATCATGAAGCAAGTTTAATTTGATCGATTTCAGAAATAAAATAAAAGGACAGACCCAAGTAGGCCATCTATCATCGAAGACCACACTATTTATTTGGATTAATTTACTTTTAAGAGATATATTCACCCTCAAGTTCAAATAACATTCCATTACGCCAATTGAACTCAGAGAACTGGTAATGTTAAAAGTTGGATATAGTTCATTAAAATCACTAGTTTATGGTTAGATGAATTGAAAAATATAGAATAATTCTTGGAGAGACCTTTCTAGTTTAGTGGGAAGTTGACCTTTTACATTCATCTCTCTTCTTTTCTCAAGGAAAAATAAAAAAATTGGAGATCGTTAATGTAGGGAAAGAAAAGAGGAGTTCTTTTAAATTAATTTTCAGAAAAAACACAGATACGCGCGCACACACCAACTCTTGAAGTCTCTCACCCGTTGCACCAATTCACAAACCGCAAGTTTAAACATTAGTATGAGGTCCGACAGACATCGATCATGACAGAAAACAGGTAATAGTGTTCGGTCAAACGACAAATCTGGTCCGATTCCCATAATTATAGGTTTAAGTTTTGAGAAATGGCTTAGTTAGCATGTCGAAACCTTTTTGGATTGATAAATTTTAAGTGATTTTTTTTCTTCAACATTAACTGGCTTATTAGAATGAAGATAAAAATCCTTTTCCCCGAAGTTAGGTAAAAAATTATGAACGTGGAAGATAATCAAAAGGGAAAAGAAGACAAAAACCTGCATTAATGAAATAACATCTCTATACAGACAAGACAAGATAAAATTCGGCCGAGAAAACGTTGTTATAGGGAGACCTGGTCGTGTTAGGTTGAACCAAGAGTGATAAGGAAGATAGATCATGACCGATCGCACCTATTTTGAGGCCACCCCTTTTTGCCAAAATTAATAATAAGAAAATGCGGAGTCATCTCCTACTTGGGATGTGCTTGATGATCTAGAGGACTTCTTTGATGAAGATGGCGATGATATATCACCTGATCTTCTTCTTAGCATCTGCCTCATTCCATCGGATACTCGAATAGCTGGATTCGATTTATATTTTCGACAAAACGACATGTGAGCCTTAACAGCCTCTTCCATCCCAAATTGTTTTTTCCCTCTGTTCACTTCATCTCTTACAGCTTCTGAACACAAACCACAAAGCCATTTTCCATCAAATTTCGCTTTCACTTCACTTATGTAGTCCTGTGTGCAATCTTCTTTCAATCCACAACACTCACACTTTACCAGTTCAATATCCATTTCTTTTCTCTTTTTTCTTGAATAAAAAGGACTTTGATCAATAAACTTTATTTAGGAATCTCAGAATTATCGGCAAAGAATACCGATTTTCGAGAAAACTCTTTCTTTTTTTGCTATTTATTTTCCATGAAAACTGAGACTAAGAGTGAGGGAGAGTAGTAGTAAGAAAAGAGAGAACTTTATAATAAGGAAACTAAGAAGCTGCCATAATTTCATCCATGTTCTAAGGGACATTGAGAAGTGGAATATGAGACAATGTGGCGCCCCTTAGAGTGGGTGGGGTAGTGTACGTGGTTGGGTTGGCCCTTTCTTGAATTTATGAATTCAATTGGATTCTCTACTTGCTTTTGTATTTTCTTCAACATCTTAGAGAGTTTTTTTTTTTTTTTTTATGGCTAATTCACATATTGTTACTTTCTGTTGACATGGTGTTGAATCAAAGAATCAATTCCGCAAGCTCATATCCGACGAAGCATAAGACGAGGGGCGGAACATAAAAGGCTTGTACAAAGTAGGTGAACTCCTTCTCCAACCAAGCTGGCCAGAAACTATAACAAAATCAGTTAGTAACTAGCCCATAAAAGGCCGCCACGTGTCATTTCTCCTAGAATGATCTAATTGCCCTAAAGCCTTGTTGAAAATCTATAAATACTCCCGCCTAAAAGAAGAAAATTATGCAAATTCAAATATCTTCCTTCCAATAGCCATTTCTTCTCTTGCTCCGATTTTGTTGGGAGTGCGCCCAAAGTCTCACATTGGTTAGAAATAAGAAAGATTATGAGTTTATAAGCATGTATAATATCTCCATTGGTATGAGGCCTTTTGGGGTAAAGCCCAAAAGCAAATCCATGAGGCCTTAGGCCCTAAGTGGACAATATCATACAGTAAAGCCTAAATAGTAAATTCATGAGGGTTTAGGTTCAAAGTGGACAATATTTTACCATTGTGGAGATATGTGATGTCCATAAACCCAACAAGTGGTATCAGAGCCATCCCATATTTAGCCATGTGGATGAATTCCTCCGAATGCCAAATGAAGGTGGTGAGCCTCGGTTTGCTCGCGATGTGATCCATAGATGAGCTCTATTGGAGGATGCTTCACGGACGTGTCCTGACCCCAACACGGTGAAGAGGAGAGTGTAGAATCCTAGTTGGTAGAGAGTGGACGGATGGATGATCGTTTGAGGGAAGACTTGGTGGTCCTTTGTTCGAGAGGAGGATTGTTGGGAGTGCGTCCAAAGTTTCACATTGGTTAGAAATATGAAAGATTATGGGTTTATAAGCATGAACAATATCTCAGATGTGCTATAGTTATTTGAATATAGCATCTGTTGCGAGTGCGCCCAAAGTCCCACATTGGTTAGAAACGAGAAAGATTATGGGTTTATAAGCATGAACAATATCTCCATAGGTATGAGGCCTTTTAGGTAAAACCCAAAAAGTAAATCCGTGAGAGTTTAGGCCCAAAGTGGATAATATCATACTATTGTGGAGATATGTGGTGTCCATAAACCCAACATATTTTAGTATCAAAACTAATGTGTTTAGGAGGTGAAAGTCCAGAGAATTTTTTTATCCAATTTCTATTGTCAACAAATTAGCATCGTCCATGGGAAACTTGGGCAAAGTAAACCACGAAAATCTCTGTTAGAGTTTAAAATAAAAAATAATAAAAAAAAAAATCCACCATTGAGATATGAAGAGATGAGTTAAATAGAAGCAGATCCAAAAGAAATAAGAGCATTGGGCACTAAAACATGAGAATCCAGCGATGATTAGGCGATTTTTAGGCTGGTACTTCTTCTATTGGACGCCATCAATGAAAAAGTATGCATACATCGAAGGATAAAAATTTCATTCTATTGTGATCTGGATTTGGATCACTGAAGAACAAGAAAAAACAGATTTTGAAGTTTTGAAATTCAAGATGATTCAACCACATAAAGATCTTGTAATTCATCAATTCGATTAAAAAACTTACCCCAAAATTCATGTTAAAGTATGCTTCGAAATACTTCACAATTAAACTTCTTAGCATATTTTTCTATTTCAATTCTAATTGCCCCCTACAGTGTGCAAAAATGAAGGTTTTGATCACCAGTACTTTGTTCCCTTTAAAAGTGATGGTAGGATTTTGTATTTATCATTGTACTAACATAATTTAAACAAATACTTTGTAGAACTCTTAAATAATTTAAACTTTTATTTAATTCAACTTAAATTAAATAATTCAACGTATATGATTTCTCTCAAGTGCTGAGTCACTGACACATTCATGATCCGCACGTTTACCTTTAAAAACACCTGCTGCAAGTGTTTCTAACAGAACTCAACATGAAAATCCCATTATATGTCATCAATAATAGCTAACCCATCTTTGCATTGTCTTGAATATTAGGAAACTATATGCTGCCTGATTTTTTTCAATGCTTAGAAACATAGCTATTTCAGTGAGTGACGGTTAAATAAGACAGCTAAAATATTGATGTTACAAATGAATGCTAAAACATTGAGTGAATTGTCCAAATAGTCACTAAACTTTACGCCATGCTTCTAAGGGGTCACTGAATTTTAAAAATTAGCCCATGTCATCACTGAACTTTGCAAAAAGTTTCCACGAGGTTACTAAACTTTAAAAATCACCAATTGGGGCCAACTTTGACTCATATCTCCAAGTGGAGGTCTTTGACTTGGAGAGCTTAAGTTTCTTCTTTGACTTCTTTACTTTGACCAATTGGGGTCAACTTTGACTCATATCTCCAAGTGGACCATCACGTGATCTTAACTTGGAGCATCGGTGGCGATGCAAAACAATAGTCCACCCAAGTCTATGTATGATTATTCATATGATGCATGGACTTCTTTTATCAAATTTTTTGTTAGAGTGACTATTTTACACAATAGTATCCCAATATAAGTCTAAATATTTATATTATAATTAGAATTTGAAAGTATAACTTTATGACTTGCATGAAATACTTATCGAGGGTGTTGTTTGGAACTTTGAAATAGGGAAAACCTTGGCCTTACGATCAATGAAGTTTTAAATATGGAGTTGAAGTTGTTGTTCGAAGCTGTGAACTTCGAAATTTTAATTTTTTGGAAAAGTTTGGGGAGGATCAGCTAAGGTCCATTTATCCAAGGTTGGTTGCTCCAAAGTGATTTGGTGCAGTTGAGGTCTTGTCGAAACTATTCATGTTGAACTGAAGTAGTGTGCTTCTACTATTGCTTGAAGCTTTAGGAAAACGAGATGTCTTTAATTATTACGCTCAAATGATTAGCTGTCATGTACGTTTTCAAGAAAAAATATCTGAATTGGTTCGCTTTTCTATATACGCAATAGCCACCACATTTAATGAGTATGATGGCTGTTGTAGGCGTGTTTCTAGGGAGGCAGACGTGTGTGCGTGCGTGATTTAGACACTCTGATCTGAACCATGAAGTACGAAACGACAAACGTTATGGATGACTCTGATTGAATCTTAGATGAAAGGTTTGGATGGTTCGGATCCAAATCCAACATTTGAGCTTGATGACCCCCGCCTATAAAAGGCTACGATTTTGGGTAAAAATTACTCTTTACTTTTAGAAAAGGGAACAATCAAACTCCAAAAAACTCTCAAGTCGTTCTTTACCTGTCGAGATTCTTTTGGCCACTTTTCTTTAGTGACTTTGTTGTCTGATTTCGTAAGTATTTTCGACCTATTATTTGATTTTGAATTTCCTGGCTTCTTTTTCTTCTAACTGGTGGACCTATACATTAGGACATCAATCTCAGAGATGGGGTCTACGATCACCAACACCGTCGGCCTTGTCCATGCCATTAGAGCAGGATAGAGAGGTTTGCTTATGAGGGACGGATAGACTCTTATGGGGGGTTGGGAGGTTGGGGGGTAGTCGTTCCTTCAAATGTAATTCCTGCCAACCTTTTGGATATTAGAAAGACCGTATTCCCTATACTATTGAACTTCTAGCTCATCGTAATGAGCAAGCATGTTTTCCTAGGTTGAGGTGTGTGGCTGTTAGCAAGTTTCTTCTGAAGATGGACTTTATCTGTCCCTTCATCATACCTTTAGAGTTGTCATTAGGTCGTATGGGATGGCACCTACCTAGCTCATCACCAATACTTGGGCCCAGTTAGTGAGAACATACTTCTCTTGGAAGGAAACCTCCCTTGGCGAGGATATGCCTCTTTACATCTTCCAATCAATTTTCTAGGCTAGAGTCCTAGGTAAAGGGGATTCCAAAAGTTGGTATTACATGTGTCCTTAGGGAACATATTTCCCATTTGTCATTGCCTCACCTTCTTCATCAAATGATAGAAGGAGATCGATTCTGGGTGAGGGGGCAGTGGCAGATGTGTGAAGGTAAACAAGGTTCCCTATGTAACAATGCCAACCTACCATTCTAAAGCTAGTGAGTTTGATTCTTTAGATTTTTCTTCTTTAGTTTTTGAATCAACTCTTGTTGAAAGATCGAAATTGGGTGTCATGGAGGATATCTACTTTCATCATCTATCTTCAACGAATTTGACGGTTTGATTACTTATAAACAGTTTTTCAAAGAGTTTGGCTTGATGGCTCGAAGAAGTAAAACTCTTTACAAAATTTCTTAATTTCTATAGACGGTAATTTATATTGATCATTTGTGTTTCCTTTGTTTGTAGAAAATTTCAAGAAGAGGAGACATCCTATCCCTGACATGGCCTCGGTTTAAGCGAAGCAGGTTAAGGATCAAGTTGAAAAGATCGACTAGGATGTTGTTGGTCATGAGGAAAAGAGATGCCTCCCATTAAAGATCAGGCCACCGCCTCAATCTGAAGTCCTTGCAGAGGAGAAGCTCATGTCGGCCTCTATTACTGCGACTAGGGGGCCAAAGAGGCCAACGTAGAGCCTCTAAGACAAGAGCTATTAAAAAGGGAAAGGACCTTAAACGACACAACGACAGTCCCTCGGACCAAACTCTCACTATCGAAGATGAGTAATGAACTGGATCCGGAGGCTCTGTCCATACTTCCACCAAAAATTTAAACTTCTCACATTCTATAAATATTGGACGGACTGGTGGTAGACCTTGGTGAAAGCTAGCGACTTGGTGGACATGTTTGTCACCGTAGTAAGCCAGATGGGGAGGGTGTTTAAGGTCGCCATATAGGTTAAAGTCCTTTGAATAAATGAGTCCGGTTATCTCAAAGTGAAGTAACCTCTCTTACTAAGCAGGTAGAGACCTATGATGCTCACCAGAAGATAGCTGCAGAGGCTTTGGAGAGGTCGAATAAGGAAAATGATGGCTTGCAGCAAAAGGTAGGAGAGCTTGGCTCTAAAATCACAGGCCTTACTAAAGAGGCGGGAAGCCCGGTCTGCTAGTAATGATGATGTAAAGCAGTATATTACTAACTTCCATTTAAGTGAGGAGTATCAACGCTTTACAAAGTACTAGCGGAGGTATGTATACACCGAAATTATGGAATGGATTAAGATGAATTCCAAGATCTTCAATACCTCAGAGTTGAGGTCAGAGTTTTTGGAAGAGATGGAGCCTCAAACTCCAGTAGATGGCAGCCGTGTGATTAAACTTGAAGATGATAAAGCTGGGGACGACAATGCAACTTCTGATGTAGTTTGCCCTAATGTCATTGTCCCTTTTACTGACACCAATCCCCTTTCCCTACCTTCTTAGCTTTGGCTTTTGTATTTTCCTTTAATGTAAATGGCTTCGGCCCTCATGTAATGAATTTCAATGACTAAAAATTATTTTCTTACGTTTGTATTTCTTTATTGAATTTCGTTTATGTTATTAATTTTCGACATGCTTTAACCTTTGTTAAGACTCGTTCTAATCAAAATTTGTACAAGTGTTAGAGGTTTATGTATTCTTTGACTTTATCTTTTCTCAACATAGGGTTGGATGGTTCATCCATGTATAGGCTTCCCCCATGACTTTTGTCATTGGGGACGTGTGATATCCACTTCGACGAGTAAGGAGGTGGTCTCATTTGGGACCCAGTTCTTCGTTGAAGTGCCCATGTTTCCTGCCTGGTGGATGGCTCATAGGGTAGAGACTTCTCCTAGGGCTTTTGTTACTAAGAGGTATTTTTCTTTTAAGAATTTATTAAGCCTACTTTCATTAATTAAAACTGTACATAAATCAATAGTATTTACACACTTCTACTAATAGTACATCCTTAAGTGTTCTACATTTCAAGGATATGTTGTGCCTTTCCTTCCAAATTCTCGATCCTATATGTTCCAATTCGAAACTCTTCTTTGATACGATAGAGACCCTCCCAATTAGGACCAAAAGTCTTTACTCCTGGTTGTTTAGAGGGGAGGAATACCCTTCTTTAATACAAGGTCGTTTATACGAAATGAATTCTTCTTGAACATAGAATTTTAGTATTAGGTCATCTTTTGATGGTAGGAAATAGTTTTTATTTGGGATTCGTTCCCTCTTTCATCGAGGAAGTCAAGTTTGCACCTTCTCAACTCGTCGTTGGATATTTCATTGAACCGTAAGTAATGAGGAGAATGTAGACATACTTCGACCGAGCTCATACCCTTTATTCCATAAGCCATGGAGAAAGGAGTTTTTCTTGTAACAGTCCTGCTAGTGGTTCAGATAGCCCATAAGACTTGAGGCATCTCATCCACGATCGCTTCTTTGAAAGCATCCAACTTTCTTTTGACAGTATACTTGATGGTTTTATTAACGGCTTCCACCTGCCCATTGGCCTGAGGATGGTGGGGCTGGAGAGTGATTTTTTATTTCAAGTTCCTTGCATATGTCCTTGATTTCGATTGAGTGGGGATGCTTAACCTGGAAATAATGTTTTCCCACAAGAATTTGGGACTGTTTGCTTCGGTTATTTTAGCCAAGGGCTCAGTTTCTACCCATTTAGTCAAATAGTCAATAGCGATGATAGTGAAGTTGGTATTACCTTTTTTCCTTAGGTAAGTCCTTTGAGGTCAATTCTCTACTTAAGAAACGGCTAAGGGCTCGAGACAATACTTAGTTCTTGGGAAGGTTGTCTTTGAATTGTCACGAAGTGCAACACTTGTCACATCTTTTCACAAATTGTTGTGCATCATTTTTCAATGTAGGCCAGTAGTACCCCTGCATCAACACCTTTTTTTCTAGAGCCCATCCTCATATAAGGTTGCTAAAAATCTCTTTATGAATTTCTTAGAGCACGTCGATGGCTTGTTTGCCACCTATGCATCAAATGAGGTGTAGGGAGAAACCTCGTTTATATAGTACATCATCTTGAAAAACAAAATGCGCAGCTCGTCTTCTAAACTTCTACACACGTCCTCTTTGTTAGTAGGTAAGGCTTGATCCTCGAGGAATGCTATAATGAATTGCATCCATAGAGGAGTATCTTTGACCCATATCACCTCTTCACCTTTAGAAATAGAGGCCTAGGGAGGTGCTCTATAGGTACAATAATGAGTAGTTCAGAATTTTTGCTACTTGCTACCTTCAAAAAAGCGTTAGCATGAGCATGTTTTATGCCTGGGATCTGTGTCATCTCAAATTTTTCAAAGGATGAAACAAATTTCATTACCAACTTTAGATATGCGGCCATGCTTTTTCTCTAGTTGAGAATTTGCCATTAACCGACGTACTACCAACTGGGAGTGACTGCTGATAATTAGCTTCTTCACTTGCATTTGCCCGGGCAATCTGAGGCCAGCTAAAAGGGCCTCGTATTCTACTGCATTGTTAGTAGCTTTAAATCTGAATCTCATCGCACAATTAAATTTATGTCGTTTTAGGTTGACTAAGACCACTCCTGCCCATAGCTTGTGTCTTTAGAGGAACCATCAACAAATAGGTTCCAAGTGGGAAACTCGGTTGGTTCCATTTCATCTTCCATTTCTGGAATGTAGGCGAACTCTACCACAAAATCTACTAGGGTTTGGCTTTTTATAACAATTCATGTTAAAAATAATGTCAAACTCACTAAGTTCTACAACCTACTTCATCATTCTTCCCGAAGCGTCAGGGTTCGGAGTACTTATTTTAGTGGGAAGTTTGTCAACACTTGAATGGTACGGGCTTAGAATATAGTCTTAACCTCCTGGAGGCATTCACCAAAGAGAGGGTCAGCTTCTCCATGTCTGGATATCAGGTCTCTGCTACCAAAAATGCTTTACTTACATAATAAACAAGCAGTTGGTGATTTCCTTCCTCTCTCACAGGTACCGAACCGATAGCATTGGTAGTCGTCGCAAGTATAGTTGTAAGGGCTCGTCAATCTTAGGTTTGAAGAGGAGATGAGCCTGTCCCAGGTCTTTTTCAACTCTTGTAAGGCTATTTTGCACTCTTTAGTCCACTAAAACTTCCTTCCTCCTTTAAGAACCTTGAAGAAATAAAGGCACTAATCATCTGCTTTTAGATGAAGTGGCTTAAGGCTAATACGCGCCCAGTGAGGCTTTGTACCACTTTAGGCTTTTGGACTACCCTTATTTCGATCAGGGCTTTAATATTTTCAGGATTAGCTTCTATACCCCTTTGGTTGATCATGTAGTCCAAGAGTTTTCCTGAAGCGACTTCGAATGCGTACTTGGACGGGATTCAGTCGCATCATGTACCTTCGTAATATTCGAAAAGCTTCATCTCGGTACTCCACATGATCCTTTGTTTTAGGCTTTTCACCAGCATACCATCCACATATACCTCCATTGTCATACTAATGACGTCGGTGAACATCCTATTGACAAGTCTCTGATACGTGGCCCAGGCATTTTTCAACCCACAGGGCATTACTTTGTGTAGTCGAGACATTCATTCGTTACGAAAGACGTATGCTCTTCATTAGTCGGGTACATGGGAATCTGATTATACCCCTAAATAGGCTTCCATAAAGTTTAGTAGTTCGTGCACGACAGTGAAGTGAACAATATGATCTATTCGTGGGAATGGAAAACTATCATTATGGTAAACTTGGTTGAGATTGGAGAAGTCTAGGCATACTCTCCACTATCCACTATGTTTTTTAACAAGGACAAGGTTAGATCCCCACTTCGGATAAGTCACTTCTCGATTGAAACGATTGTCAATCAATTTCTTCACTTCATCATTCAGGGCCCCATACATATTTGGGTTGAGAGCCCTCATTTTTTATCGATGTGTGGTAGCTTTAGGACCAATTTTAAGTGATGACAATCTACTTTTGGGTCAATGCCAACCATGTCTTCATACCTCTAGGAAAAGATATCCAGATTCTCACATAAGAAACATTTCAATTTCTCCTTAGCTTTTGTTGGCAAATCTTTTCCGACCTGCAAGGATTTGGAAGGGTCCTGGGGATCTACTGAATTTTTTTTTAACACTTCCACTAGGGCTGTTCGAGGTTCACAATCAATGATACAATGATCTAGTTCATCAAACTTAGTCGCTTCTTTAGAAACCATCCCTTCTTTAGGGTCTCTCATCACTTCAAAGAGAGCCTCTTCTTCAGAAGCGTCCACCATCTCAACGTCTTTACCTTGTTCAGGGATCTACCATTGTTTATGAGAATCGTTCATGTCAGTGTCTATCACAATTACATTGACGTCCCTAGGTTTTGCCTTTCGTAGAAAGTTCAGATAGCACTCCCTTGCACTCATTTGGTATTCTAACAATAGCTATGCCATTTTCAGTAACAAACTTCATACACAGGTTGTGGTGGACGTAACAGCCCAAACTCCTTCAATACTGGTCTTCCTAGTACCCATGGTACGCAGACCGATTGTCCACTACCAAAAACTCTATAAATCGATGAATAGTCAGCAATGTTGTTCCCATTTCCAACTATAGAATGATTTTTCCTCTTAGGATAATATTGTCGCTAGTGAAGTAGTACGAGGGGAGCTCATAAGGGTTAGTTTATGGTCCACCTCCATTTTATCTAAAGTCGCTCTAAATATGATGTTGACCGAACTCCCATTATCTTGTGGGTAGTGTAGGCCAGCTGCATCATCTTGTGTGAAAGTAATGGGTTTTACTCCTCTTCCAGTTGAAAGTCGATTGTTGTTGACTATGAAGCTTGCCATTAAGGGATCATTGGCCTTCCTTGCATAGCTTTCTTGCTCATTTCTAGTTTTTTCCCAATATATGAGCCTCCAAAAATTGTGTCTATTTCTTGAATGGGCTTTTGGCAAGCATTCGTTGGAGGGCTTTTTCTTTATCTTTGGCTTTTCCAAGGCCTTCTATATCACTTTCTTCTCTCTGGAAAGCGTCATTTAGAATGGGACGCCTTGCCTCAACTTTCCTAAGTTGTTGATCCTGCCTAGGCGGAGGCACATCTCCTTGTGAGCATCAGTTCCTTATTTGATTATCAGGTTGTGGATGTTAGACAATGTCCTGAGGTGAGCTGTGTTATCTCATCCCTACTTCTAGGTTCAAAACTTCACCCCCATTTCTAAGTTCAGAACTTCACCCTCTACTACTTTCCTCTTGAGAAAATGATTGGGTAGACTTTCTTTGGTATGTCTCAACATTAGGTTAACCTTCTTATAAGCCAAAGCTCTACAATCGTGCTTGTCCTAAGTTAAGGGTGGTTGACTGTCCGACCTGGTGCTCCATCAAATGGGAGATGGGACCTCTTTCTCATTATCTTTGATGAGTGGGAGTCTCTAGTTGGCTTCATTGTGATGATCTTTCAATTCTTCATCGATAATCTCGCACCTTATCATTTCTAGTAGGGCGTCGTACTGGTAGGATCCTTGTTTTGCATCTCTCTCCAAAATAGAGAGTTTATGTACAACCATCTCTTTAGGGCTGCTAGTGCTTCCTCGTCGGTAACTTGTACACAATAGGTCATTTCATCACTAAAACAGGACAAGAATCTTTTCAATGACTCTTTTTGCTGCTGTCTCATGTCTTAGAGATGCTGTATCGGTCTTTCGTCTTCCTTACTAGTTGCAAAAAGTTTAAGAAAAGGCTTTTTTTAAGTTTGACCAACTTCTGATACTTCCTTTTTATGGTCTGTTGTACCATACTTCAGCCGCCCCACTTAGAGTCAAATGGAAAAATCTACACTTTACAGTAGAGGTGGAACCCCTTAAGCTCGTATGGTTTTTCAAGTTGTTGGGGTGCTTAGCGGGATTACCATTTTCATTATAATTGGGAATTTTAGGAAGCACAAAGTGGCTTGGGAAGGGGCGTCTCTAAGTCCTTGGGAGAATGGCAAGTTGTTATCATCGTCTCGAGGTCGCAAGACCTTTGTGGTTCGTCCGAATCTTCATCATCTTTGGCTTGAGTTCCTCGAGGTGGTTGGGAGAGACCTACTTGATTCATGGCCTGTTCTGCCCTCCTTTGGTGCCTATTTCTAGATGGAGGATTATGAGACAAGTTGTTGTAGGTATTTTCATTCTGCCTTTCAAACTAAAGTTGTTCCTACTGCCTATTTCTGGGTGCAACTGGTTGAGCATACCTATTTCTAAGCCTTCCTAGACTCAACCTATCAAAGACACTTATGGATCTCTAATGCATGTCGTTCGGTTGTAATTTGGAGAAAATTTTAATGGAACTTAATTGGATCGATTAGTAGCGTAGTTGGTGGAAGTATCGACCCCACCTTCCTTATCTCGAGGGGCCTATTCCCTAGTGTAGTGATGGTAATAAACAATATTCCTTTTTTCGAGGAACACCCTGGACTCTTACAAGTGATTTCTCTTGAAGTTTTTAGTTGTTCTTTCTTCAAGAACGACCCATTTTCTTCAAATGCAGGAAACTCACCACAAAATATATTCCTTTATCAGCTTTTTTCACAGGTCCTTCGTGGTTGAATGTATGGTTTCCCACAGACGGAAACAATACGTTGACCACTTTCTTGCTAGGGTGACATGGATTATAGATGTTGGGCCACTCGCGTCCACGCAAACAAATTTCAACACGTTTTAACCAGAACTTGGACAGAAAGGGTTGCTATTTACGGACGTGGAAGATGCTTTATAATTGAGACAAAGTGTTTAGACACCGAAGATATTATTAAAGATGATTGCTTATTAATAAACAATCACAAACAGCTCAATCAAATAAGATAATCTAAACTCAAACAAACAAGTGTAAAATAAACAAGACCGACGATCGAGTGTGGCTTCAAGCATAAAGAGTTGAATTAGATTCAAATGTTACAAGAGTTGCTATATATAGAGTTCCGATCGAAATGGTAACCGTTGAATAAGAACCACATGGCCTTATTTCTCACGTCAAAGCATCACATTACTAGCCTGCTATACATATAATACATTGACAACTCGGTCAGCCATCTTACATCCTAGGTTGACAATCCTAAGATTCATTATTGCAAACGTTACATCAATTATTCCTAGAGATTGTCTGCAGATCCTCTGAGAGACGGTGAGAGCTTCGGACAAAGGAAGTTTCGAATTACAGGTCTTTGACGTGGAAAGCTTCGATTTCTTCTTTGACTTCTTTACTTTGACCAATTAGGGTCAACTTTGACTCATATCTCCACGTGGACCATCATGTGATCTTAACTTGGAGCTTCGGTGGCAAAGCGTAACAACTATAACTAGTGACACTTGGTGTTTAATGTTTGCCTAACGACATGTTATTTAGTATACTCATGGTTTGTCTAGTAAGGTAAAAAGAGATTAAAAGTCTTATTCGTTATGGTGTCAAATGCTACGTATCAAACACCATGTTAAATTTGTTTTTAAGGCTTTTTACACTTAGCCCCTATTTTGGTTGGAATTAAAATCAAATTTTTAGTGGATTTTAATAAAAAATGATGAAATGTGTGGTTGAAAAGTTATAGATCTCATAAAATGTGATTAAAATTAGTTATTGATTTTGATTTATATAAAAATCTAGATTTTAATTTTTACAAAATAAGATCTTAGTAAAAGTTGATCAGATTGAGAGTCATTACTTTAATGGTAAAAATATGATGCCTTTGTTTGATCCCCATTATATTCAAAATACATTTTTCTCTCTTCTTTTCAATCACACTTTGATCAATAAAATAATATTACAAGCAAAACTAATTTTTTATTTTTATTTTTTAATCACACATTCTCCATCAACCTACAATTCCAAAATGCATTCTTACCCAAAAATGGGGTTCAAACTGTTGGAATTTCATTGGTTCAAAAACTTATTGAAGAGCTCGACATTCAAAATCGTTTTTATTTGGAGGAGTGGAGTACCAGTTATTGAACATACCAGTTTTACAAAACATAAAAAAAAAATACAAAATACTCACTCTATTCTTCAAGAGAACAAATGAGAGGGAAGGTCTTTTGAAGACTACATTTTGAAATGTTTTCTTCTATATATTTCTTCTTACAAATTGGCTCTATATATAGCCAAACCTTGATAGATTTTACAAGATATTTCTACCAACTATTCTTTCAGCTGCCATACTTACTCTTACACCATAGTAACTTGTAAAATACACTATCTAGTCTAACTTTACATCATTTCATTAGTTAGACATTTGAACTAGACTATTGTAACTAAATACTTTACCAAATACAATAGTTTGTGTGACAACAAAATGTCACAACTCCAACACAAACGTGCTTATAAAGTGTATGGGGTTCGACAATTATTTACTATGGTCAATAAGAAGAAGGCTATCCAATCTACACACGTTTAACACCCCATACTGGGCCTCCTACCGCTATGAGGCCCTCTACATTCATGTTAGGCCGTTTATCGCTGTTGCGTTTTTTATATCGTAAGTGTACGATATCGTAACAAGTAATATAGTGGACCTTTGAGTTTGGATTATCGTTCCCACGATGACTATACTTTAGGCCTTAAACTATTTTTTCTAACTCCTATTTGACAAAAGCAAATAAATGTTTATGATGATTGTGAATATTTTGACTAACTACTTTTAACAAATTGAAAATATAAAAATATTACAAATAACGGATAATTGGATAAACAAATATGTGATGAATATTAGGGCATAACAATCTCATCTATTGATCACATTTATTCTTAATTCAAGGTTCATAATATAATGTAGTGTTCGATCGAATTATTCTATTATATTCAATTTACCCCTCTCGAGTTCTCATTGAGTCTATTTAACTAATTCAATTACATATCTATACGAATTACCCTTAGTTAAACGAAACACGTTTCTAAGAATTCAAATTATGACCGCAATAATTAGTATAAGTATCTCTACACGTTATACTAATTTACCGAATTTTATTATATGTTATAAATCTCAAACTCACATCTCGATTCGTAAGAGACTCACATAGTCATCAAATTATTGATCGGGTAATTTAATATATTAAACTCATAACATAAATAAATAAATCACATAAATCTTGAATATAAAAATAAAGGATCAAAAGTCAACTACATTATTTTCACTAATATAAAAATTAGTTATTCATTCTGGAAGAATAAAAACAATAAAAAGTGGAAAGATATCACCAAGAATTGACGGAACGTGAAAATTTCTGATATTTGCAATTCTTTTTTTCCTTTTCTTTTTCTTTCCTCTTTCTCTCTCTCTTCTATTTCTTTCTGCCAATTTTTCTTCTTTTCTTTGACTTTTCTCCAATTCTTCCTTCCTCTCTCTCTCTCTCTCTCTCTCTCTCTCTTCTTTTTCTTCTTGCTGTGTAGCCTCGTCTGTCCCTGTTTTCCTCTCCTCCTTTTCTGTGCGTAAAAAATTCGCTCTTGTGTCGTGTATGGTGTAAATATATATAGGTTAAATAAATATATGTTTAAGTAGGGCCTCCAATTAAATTTTTTAATGCAAGTCTATTGAGGCCCATTTAACTATAACCCATTTAATATATTATTTTTCTCCAAGGAATTCATCTTTGAATTTTGCCATTTTTCGCCATTTTTGCATTCTTTTCTCCAATTCTTCATTAAACATAAAGTTTTTCCTACAAAACACAATATAACATAAATTAGGTAGAATTTAATTCAAAAGACAATAAAATATCATGATTTAGGGCTACAAATTAGTGTACAAAATACACTTATCAATCGCTATGAGGTCCTCTACATTTATGGAGGGCTGTCTACCGCTATGAGTCACTCTACGCTAACGTTGGGCTGTCTATCGTTATAAGACCTTCTACATTCATACTGGGCTACCTAGCACTATGAGGCACTCTAACACATACTGCACCGACTACCACTACAGGATCAATGCAACACTTAACCATAAAAATATCATTGAGTTGGATGGAAACCGACCAACGGTTATCATGGGCACAACCAACAGCAGGAAGAGTGGAGACCCACTGCTCAAGACGTAGGGATAGTAGAAGGTGTTACATGGGACACGTGTCACGATAACCACCCGGCAGTTAGATGGCTTTAGACATCTATATATACCCATAAGACAAGATAGGTATGAATCTTGAAACTCTGGCTATTTCAATACCCATTATTTTTCCTCTTCCTACGTTAAAAAACAACCTACTAATTCTCACGCCGAATGTACAACGGGGAAAAAACCCCAACCTCATTTTGCAGGTAACGTTCATTCATCGAAGTAGCTGAAACACCTTACATTGTAAGGAAGACGTGGAGTCAAAGTTTCATGTGTGTTATTAGAATACAGTTATCTAAATTATGTTTGGTTCGACCCGAAAAGCTCGCGGTGTGACATATGTAATGAAACCAAAGTTATGAAGCATTTTAGGGTTTCATTGTATTATTCGATGTAGCCGTCCAAAACTCCTCTTGGAGTATCTTTGATATAGTGGATTTTTCCCCTTCTGTCTCGTGATTATTCTTTTTCACCTAGGATATTCACATAAATATGTGTGTTCTTGTTATTATTTTATATTGCCTATACATTATGTCTAATATGTGTATTATTTTGAATCCTCTATTCTCATTGATTGAGGAAAGGTCTAAAACCCCAATTTTTGGGTCCATCCAGAGTAGCCCAGCATGTGGGGTTGCTCCTAAGAGCCCCTCTATACCACGTTAAAATTTTTGGCCACGCGAAAATTGTTGTCATTGTCTTGACTTCAAACATGTGAAATCTTGTCTAGTGGGCAACCGGCAATTCTAATGGCCCTTGCTGTGGATGTTTTTAGGGGTCCAAAACCAAACAAATTCAGACACGAATAATGGAAATTGTCTCTTATCAAAACATGAAGTTGGAAAATGATTCGGATAATGGATATCAAGAAACAAACACACAGCATGCACTGACACAAAATATAAATAGAGATTCATAAATAGATTTCGATTGTATTTTCATTTGCTCCCCAGATATTTGAATTGGTTAAAAGGTTTATTCTTCTCATTTTTGCTTAGTTGGAAATTCGATTTAGTCCTCTAACCTCGTTTTTTTTTTTTTTTTTCATTACCAATAAATACTTCGTTTTGACTTAAAAAAAGCCAAAAATAGTAATTCTTCTAATTACTTCGTGTAGTCCTATATGAAGTAAATAGATAGTTACTCTTTAGTTTTGCACCTATATTTATACACAAGTGTCCTTTTATTTGTAAAAGACAAAAGTTAGGTGTTAGCAGACTGAGTCAGCAGAAAATCTTCTTTGGTTAAAGGCTTAAAGCTAATTTTAGAAGGAGAAAATAAGAATATATACTACACATCAAGAGTGTTTTTAAAAGATCCTTGTAATTTTTAAAGCTTTCTTTCTACAATTTCAATTTTGAGTTTCAATTTTGTAATTTCAATTTTTATATTGTAATTTCAAAAATTTTTATCAAAAATGTCATTGTTTCCATCAACCTCTACTTCTCTTTTCCCTCTCCTCTGACACTGGGCATATATATATATATATATTGTTGGGAATCTATTTATGCATGCGCAGCGGAAATTAAACAATTTTCGATTCCCAAACAGAATTCGCATTGTGTTTAGATAGAAACTGTGATAGGATAATACCTTTGATGAATTCTGCAAACTCCTTTACTGATTCTCCAACAAAGTGTCCTTTTATTTGTAAAAGACAAAAGTTAGGTGTTAGCAGACTGAGTCAGCAGAAAATCTTCTTTGGTTAAAGGCTTAAAGCTAATTTTAGAAGGAGAAAATAAGAATATATACTACACATCAAGAGAGTTTTTAAAAGATCCTTGTAATTTTTAAAGCTTTCTTTCTACAATTTCAATTTTGTAATTTCAAAAAATTTTATCAAAAATGTCATTGTTTCCATCAACCTCTACTTCTCTTTTCCCTCTCCTCTGACACTGGGCATATATATATATAAAAGTAATGATTTACCAAATTTGCTTGTTTAATCGGGTTTAGCTAACAAATTAATTAATAATTTTTAAAATAATTTATAGTGAACCAATTCATGTGTTCATAGTTTTTAGTTCAAGATTCATTGTTCATAGTTCCCGTGATTCCTCACATGGTGTCTTGTTTTGTTGTCCTAAATAAAATAGGGGCCGTAGTTTGTATTTGATGCCGTTCACGTGGCTTCCAACATGCACTATATGTTTGGACTTTAACCACTTATTATTCTTTATCCTCTCAACCAATTATCCATTCATTCTCACACCAATCATTCAATATTAGTGTTGTGTGCATATATTATAGTTTTTATTTTGTAAATGGATAATTTTATAATAATAAGTTTTGTTATGGAAAAAAAAAAAGAAGAGAAATTTGAAGAAGTCGATAGAATTGTGTGTATAATATTCACAACCAAAGTCTCATATTTATAAAGAAGAACGGGGATAAAATACTAATAATAATTACTAGGCTCTATAGGAGTGTAATTGTTATTCACTAATAAACATATTATTTACAACACTTCCAAGTGAATGTCACTTGACAAAATATGTGTCTTGTTAAAATCTTATTTGATAAAAATTCAACGAGACAAAAATATCAAACAAAGGAAGAAGAGTGCAATTATTTTGGAGTGCTAAAAATAAATGTTATATCATTAAAATCTTACCAGGAAAATTCAGTGGGATAAAACTTAAGCGAAGGAAAAAGAGTACAGTTACTCTCCCCGATGTTAATAACTGAAAACAAAAAAAATCAAGTCATCAACGGAACCGAAAAGAGAGGGATTCGAACCCTTGGTTGAGTCGACGTATTCCATACTCTTGAACCAATTTCTTGAATGTAGATATTGGCACTACTTTTGTGAATAAATCAGCCACATTGTCATTTGAGTGAATTTGTTGAATATCGATGTCGTTGTTCTTATGAATCTCATGTGTTTGGAAGAATTTTGGAGAACTATGTTTTGTCATGTTCCTTTCGATATAATCTTTTTTGATTTCTGCAATACAAGTCGCATTGTCTTTGTTTAAATTTGTTGAACTATCTTTTATTGAAGTATTTTTCATATTGTCTTGTCATAGCCTTTTAAGCATTATCTTCATATAAGATTTTTTTTATCAGCCTTTTAGATTGCAGTTCCAAAAACTCCATGTTTCCCTAATAAATTCAAATTTACTAGAATTGTGTCTTTTTAATGGCCAATCATTACTCGCTTCAATGAATTTATTTCAGTTCCTCTCTGTTCATAATATGATGCGATACATCACGTGTAAAAGTGTTATCGACAACTTTTTTTTCGATTTTATTTTTTTCTTATAATGACATAACTTATTGAGGTATCTCAGTTTTTCAACATTCCAGATATCTAATCCTCTTTTGGAGTTCATTTTGTTATGTCTATATACATTTCAAAACTACACGCTTTCTAAATGGAACCATCTACCTTATTTGCTTTATTTTTATTTTTAGAGAATTTGACTTGGAATCTAATGTCATCACGCTTCAAGCATGTTATTGATATATAAAATATAATGTTAACAGATTCTCATTTAATTAAAGAGCCCATTCGAGTTGAAGCATTTAAAGTTGGTGTGTGAGATATTGTTAATCTCTTTGGTTATAAGTAAATGCATCTAGGTGAATTATTTTTTAAACTTCAAGTTCGAAGGATCTTGATAACACAATGATGTATTTATACATTATTTTCAATTTCTTAATTTTTTTCCTAATGCTGAGAGAATTGTCCAATCAAATTGACAATCATCAATCTACATTACAAAATATGACCTGTTTAGGATAATTTAAACTCCACATTTATTCTCAACATTCTTTACATTTGATTTTAGTGCATTTTGGTGTATCAATTACACATATATTGCAGTATCAAAATAATGAGATGAAAAATTAAGCTCTAGCCAAAAGCCAAATAGAATGGAAAACTTTAATGTTGGCATGATGCTAATAGTTTCCCTAGACATAACTGGAGGCACTTTGTTCTCAATAGTAATGATTTATAAATTAATTTGGAGTCCCTTAAGAAATAATAGTATTAAACCATTTTTTGTCATCTCAACTAATACTTATTAAAAGATTGAGATTTAAACTCGCTAGCATTAACAATACACATCGTCTTAATTGTATAATCTAAAAATTATGTTTATAATTTAACTTTTAAGCAGTAATTTCGCAAAAATTGGGTTGTGAACATCATGCAATCATCTAGTGGATGTATGACCAGGGGTGGAGCCAGGAAATTCGTTCAGTGTGGGCACCTTTTAATCGATGTCAAACTTTGAGTTTTTTGTCATGAATTTAATAATGATAAAAATATAAAACCATATTAATATGGGATAATTGTATCTATTAATTCTGGATAGAAAACCTCTTAAGTCTGCAGAGAACTCTAGTGGAGAAAAAAAGATGGAAGATCTATTAGGAAATCAAGGCTGTATGTTCTAAGAACTTAGAGATAACAACAATTGAAAAGCCTAGTTGTTAATTTCTGATGTATAACCAATAAATGTTACTGGACTGATAAACAGTGCCAATGAATCTGTTTTCTTGAACCACCATGATTACCACTTCAAGTCATACCATGATCACTTACACCCAGCTAGAAGGTAAAAGCTCATCGAAATAGATCAATCAAAAGCATCAATTTCAAGTTACTGGAAGCAAAAGCAAGTTTGCCCCAAATCAAGAATCAAGTAAAATCAAGCTAAATACTCATTAAGTTCACCAATCTCTAATGATCCATTCTCACCCCTTAGCAATTCACATAGCAATATTGGAAGTAATTCATAGATTAATTCACATAGCAATTCACAGAATTATAGATTCATATAGGCACGTTGCAATACTAGAAAAAATTGAAACATTAAAACAGAGCAATTCACAAATATAGAGGCACAACAATTTGGTGCTTGCTTTGCTTTGCTTTCAATTCAACAATACCCAAATTTTAACAATTTCAACTCAACAATACCCAAATTTCAGTAATTTCTACTCAACAATATCCAAATTTCAACAATACCTAATTTCAAGCGGTCAAACAGTGAAGGGCCAATTTCTAAAGAACTTGACAGAGGTGTGCACTTTTTGATTCGGGCGAAGAGCAAAGGCGGAGGCTGGAGGTGGAGGAGAGCAGACGCGGAGGCTGAGGCGCTAGAATAGCTTCTGAACCTGAGGGAACGGCTGATAATTGTAAGCGACGACTGCGAGTACTGATGAACCTTGAATTGGGTAAGAATCTATAACCAACTTACAAATGTATCTACTAAAAGAGAATTTTATGGTTGAAGATGAGATCGAAGGGCCGGAGTCGGAGGCTGCGAAGTGTGAAGTGCCGGAGGCGGAGGCTTCAACGTGCGGTGTGAAGTGAAATGGAGGATGGAGTTGTCGAGGAGAACATGGGAACGAGGTTTAAATTTTTTGGATTGGGCTGGACGTTGGTCTTGGGCCGTTTAAGACGGGTAAAAAAAAAAATCTGAGCCCAAAATTTCAATGTGGGCCTATGCCCACACTGGAACACATTGGGCTCCGCCCCTGGATGTATCGAATCTAGAAAATACAAATAATATCTAAATAATCAACGTGAAGGGTGACTGGACCCCATATATTACTAGGGCTGGGCTTCAAAACCAGAGCTCGAAAACCCGACCCGACCCGACCCAACCCGAAACTGGTCGGGTCGGGTCGATTTAGGTATAAACTCGGGTCGGGTCGGGTAAAATAAATTTAAAATAATTGTGGGTCGGGTCAGGTTTGGCCCAAAACCTACCCAACCCATTGAAACCCTGTTATTCAGCTAAACCAGTGAAATAGAGGCCAATATCTGATTCTGAAAACACCCATATAGAGGGGTTCTATGGAGAGAAATAGATGGGAGATTGTGGGAGAGTGGGTAAGGCCATTGATTTCTCATAGTGCAGTAAGAAGGCGCTTGAATGGGCAATGAATAACATTGTGCGAAAGGGAGATCACCTTATTCTGGATACAGTCCAACACGAAGGCCATTATGAGGAAGGCAAGACGCAGCTCTGGGAAGCCACTGGTTCTCCTATGAATTCAAGCTTTCTATCTCTATATATGACAGATTTATTCATTTTTTTATTTACACGTCGATTTTTAACAAATATGTGTTTTCTTATGAGTGATTTTACGCCGATCAACTTCATTTAAGTTCAATTGATATATGCTTATATATTTTGATCGATTAATTAACCTGATGAGATGATTGATTTGTTGAAATTGTGGTATAATAATAGGGAATAAAAGGTGATTTTGTACGAGCAGCTACTTATGGTTCTCACTGATAAAAAGGTGGAATTCGCTAATTGAGCTCAATAATAGAGCCTAATATTTTGTAGTGCTTTTGGAATATGGGGTTCTGGTCGGTTTAGGATAGGAGCCGGGTCAGGTTGATTTTGGGTCAAATCCGACCCGACCCATTGCCCACCCCTATATATTACCCTAATTAATTTTTAGAAATATAGGAATTTATTCCCAACTTTAGCTAGTAATGATTGATGATCAACGCAATAAAAAGAATAAGCTTCAAATTAAAAACTATTTGGATTGAATTTATTGTTTATTCAAATCATTGTTTTGTATCATCATTGATCCAATGAAGGTCTAACTGGTCATGTCAAAGTATAAAGTTTTTTGGGTCAACGAACTCCGGGTTCATTATAATGTTTGATTTGTTTCATTGTGATAGTCATTGCAACGGATATCTTTAAAATTACGCAAATTTCTTTTAAATTTAATAGAATAAAGTGCATCATCAATATATAATTTTGTATTTCTAGATAAAATAATACAAGCTCTTCTAGATTTCTTAATGATATTCAATGCACATGATATCGTATTAATATTATTTCTGCTAATGTTAAGTAAAAAATATACTTTTTTATCTTGAAAATAGCATTGATAAGAGTGTAAAATATTATATTTCTTTCCCTCTTATTTGTTGTTCTCGTGTAATTATTTGATGCCAAAATGCACCAATTATCTTTATATTTTGATTTAGGTGGCAATTTGATGGATATGGCAAAATTAGGAAGAAATAAGTGAAAAGAGGTCAAAGTGGAAGAAAATAAAAGTTCAAGGACCAAATTGTAAATACCCAAAATATGACTCGGAAGGCAAAACGAAGATATGAATATTTTAGAGTGTTAAGCATCAATTGGATGAAGAAAGAAGCCAAATGGATGTAATCAAAATATTATCACAAATCAACTCCCAGCCGAAAATGTTCCGCTCCAAATTTTCAATCCCAGTTTGAGAACCATTTCTGGCATAGGAAACGTTCGAATTGGAAAAATTATATATCTAGAAGATTTTTATCCCTTTGAATCATCTTTCCAACACATCTTCAATTGCCTCAATCCGATATTGGGAAAGAAAGATATGACCAAACTGAAGGCTGTCATGTAGAAGTTATTTAATGCTATGCGGTCGTATGCTCTACTTCAGCGAATTCCGAGGCCAAGTTAAAATGTTCTAAGCGGTCGTATAGAGTATTTCTGAGACGAAAATTCAGGTTTCTGAATTTAAGTCAACCGCTTATGAAAACAACTATAAATAAGTGTTTTGAAACCCTAACACGGAGAAAAAATAGAGAGAACTCCTCCATACTACTTTCTCTCATTTTTGGCTCAAAAATCTCCATGAAAAACTAAAAATCTTAGTGAAGATAGGAAGGAACTCAATCGAAATTGGTGATTTCACATCTTTTATCCATATAATTCGATTTTTCATTGTCAAACAATTTTAGGATTTAGATTTTCTTTTCATGAATATTTTGGAATTGGCTTAACTTTTACTAGATTTTTCATGGATTCAGTCATACTTTTTCCATTGAAGAATTAAACTATTTATTGAGTTTCAATTTTAATTAATTTATGTTGAGATTGGTTTATCATTTATTAAATTCTTCATAGATCCAGCCATGCTTCTTCTATTGAATGATTGAACTATTTGTTGAATTTTAATCTCAATTTTACTTTATTGGTGAATTGATTACTGCCTTATGCTTGATGTTATGGTCAATTCTTGATCTTATTCCAATAAAAAGAGTGTGAATGTGTTATAGGAAGTTTATATTCTAGNTCCAATCCTATAGAGAAAATTTTGATGCTTCACTACCCCAAACATAGAATTTAATTTCATTAAATTAAACACTGAATTCTTAATTTTATTCGAACAATAAATTCTACTTCACAAACGAGTGAGCATCCATCATTTTTTATCATTTGAGCATTTTTTCTATCTCTCTGTGGAATCAACACCCCAAAACTGTGCTACAACTATCGCGTTATTATTTGGGCCTAATCAAATTTTGGCGTCGTTACCTGGGAGACGGTACAAAATACCAAGGGATCGACTAAAAAGTGTGATATCGTTTCTTTACTACTCTTTAGGTAATTTAATTTTCTTATTTGTTATTTTTTTTATTCTCATATAGTTTAGTTTTCATGTTTTATGAGTAGGGATCGAGGCAAGCAAGGAAGCTCTACCGAAGGACCTTTTCCAGTGTTTGAATCACTTTCTAACCCTATTTTTGATACTGCATCTATTGCCACGAACACCACACTACACAACACTATGACTAATAGTGAACATGACGATGCACCTTATAGGACTTTATAGGATTATCTCCATCCCCACACGCACGTCCACATCATCATGCATCATATTTTCGCCTAATATGCCACTTATGGAACTTAAATTGGAAATGATTCAACTTGTTCCCACTTTTCATGGACTTGAAAATGAAAATCCATCGCGCATATTAGGAAATTTGAGG